>RWGZ01000510.1:0-15545 GCA_009725065.1 Utricularia reniformis
AACGAATGAATGAGGAGGAAACTAACCAGGCTAATCAGAATCAGTAGAGAGTTGACGACGAAGGTTGGATGCAAATGCATGAAAAAAGGGCCGCCCCCAACAAAACTATTTTTAGAATCATCATTTTGTTTTGCTCTCATCTCTTGATTTCTCCTACAAACGAACGATTCTCCAACTCTTCCTTTCAGCCTATCAGATCCTTCATCTACGGAACCTCCAAAATGCATATTTTCTTTCTTCACTGTGAAGTTTGTTCGGGCCAATGACGCCGGAATTTGGAGCAAGGTATATAAATATACATAGTATATGTTAATTATTATATTATAATAAAACTATTTTATTATTATAGGATTATTGTACGGTTAGGATCTCATAAAATTTATTATGCTTCATACCTGACGGTATACCGCCATTTCGGACAGTATCAATATTTTTTTGATACCGCCCGTTACCTAGTATTAGAGTCAATTTTAGGGTTTTTTTGGGTTCGATCATAAGAAATTAATTTAATATTAATATTTTTAAAAAATAAAATAAAACTTTGTACCGGCTGATATATCGGACGATATACTAGTCATACCGCTCATATAAGTCCGGACGAAATTTCGGACCGATATGAAAACATTGATATGACCAATGATTAACTTGGATGGTACATAAACTTTGATACATGAAATAATTGTATCAAAGCTACTGTTTTAAAAAATAACTTAATCCCATAAAATAAAATATTAAATAAGAATAATGAATTTTTTTGGTTGTATATAGTAATAAATACCACAAATATCCTATGTGGTATTCTTAAATGAGAAAATGACTATTTTAGTCTCCATATTTTACTGATTTTGACAAATTTGTTCTCAATGTTTTAAAATGTCATATTTAATCCTCGTACTTATATCATTTAGCAAATTTGATCTTCTAGATTTGCAAAATATGACAAATCAAATCCCCAAAGTGACAAAATAAATCTTCAAAATTGATTGTAACAATACATGTTCTCATAGTTTACATATACTAGGAAATTAGTTTTCAAAGTTCGTGAATTTTGGCAAAATAGTAATAAGTACCACGAATATCCTATGTGGTATTTTGAAATGAGAAAATGACTACTTTTTTTAACGGAAAGTTATATTTCATTGAACGAGAATAACAAAGAGTTACTCTCTATATCCAAGCTTACAAAAGCTACATTGAAGAGTCCATGATCGCTTCGCAAGGTGCATGAAGCCATTCGTGTAGCAATATACCAAATGATCTACCTCGGTGTTTCACAATATCAAAAGAAAACATTTGTAAACCTAGGACAAAATTTGTAGTTGAAAATTTAACATCTTGAAAATTTTTTTGGTTCATAGAGAACCAATATCTCCATAGTAGAACCACCACTGTGAATTTAGTTGCCCTCTTTGTTTTAGATGTAGAGGGAGATGATTTTATCCAAGATAACAATTCTTCCAAGAGATGAGAATTTTTGCATCACAGCTCGCACTCCACTAAGAATAGGACTTTCTCCAAACTTCCTTCGCCACACTACAATCCCAAAAAAGGTGTTTACTTGTTTCCTCTGCATTCAAGCACATAGAGCAGGTCGTGGGGCCATGAATAGAGAACCTCGTCCGTAGGAGTTGTGTTGTAGGCAAACGATCTTGTATGAATAGCCAATTGAATACTTTAATCTTTTTCGACCACCAATTCTTCCACCATCCCATGTCAAGAACCTCGGGTTGTTGTGGAGGCCTTGTGCGTAGTGCTAAATAAACTTCCTTACTCTAGAACTTTTTATCATTAGTCCCCCATGATGGTATGTCTTCCATGTGTAATCTGGTGAGGGGAATTGCGTTTAGCAACTCAGATAACATAATACGTTGGATGGTTGTTTCTCCTCTACTAAGCTTCCCTGGAAAGGGTTTCCACTGCCATTCTCTGTCATTTATGATGCCCATATCTCCTACCAAACACTGTTTGTTTGCCTCTAGAGCATATATCCGAGGGTATGAATCTTTTAGACATCATTCTCCTATCCAATGGTCATGCCAAAATCTAACTTTTTGGTCATTTCCCAATCTCCATTTGATCTAGATTGAGGCGCTTGGAAACTAATTTTTACATTTTCTGAATACCTCCACAATGGAGGACCAAACTATACCTGGATTTTGAGTTCTTCCGCTTTCCAAACCTCATTGAGTTCCATAAATCATCCTAATGACTTGGTACCATTGAGATTTAGGTTCTGTATAGAACCTCCATATCCATTTCATTAATAGGGATCAATTAAAAAATTGTAGGTTTTTTATTCCAAGCCCACTGCATTGAGTAGCAGTTGTGGTTGCTTCCCATCTAACCAACAGAGTCCTGACTTTACCAGTTGGTCCACCCCAAAAGAATTTCCGTCTCTTAGCTTCCATCTCTTGAAGAGTAGCTGCTGGGATTTTAAAAAGAGACATATAATATAGTGTAGACTAGAGAGAATAGAGTTTACCAAGGTAAGTCGGCCTCCATAAGATAATAAATTCATTTTCCATCCTTCAAGCCTAGCATTCATAGCTTTAATCACGGAGCTCCACGAAGAGGGTTTAATCCTTTTACAATCGAGAGGAAGTCCAAGATACTGCATAGGAAGACTTGAAGATAAACATCTCATATGAGTTGCCCATCTATTAACTTCTCTAGTATCCACGTTGATCCCTATTAAAGTGGATTTGTTGGTATTAATTTGCAAATCAGAGATAATACCAAAACCAAGGAATAGTTGGTTTAAAAACCTTAAGTTGCATTCATTCAATTCCCCAAACAATAAAATATCGTCTGCAAATTGAAGATGGGATATGGATAAATTGTCACCCACACTGAAGGCTTTAAATGAACCTAATGCAACCGCCCGCTCCATCATTTTGCTAGACCTCCGCCACAATCAAGAATAAAAAAGGGGCAAGTGGATCACCTTACCTAATACCTTTCATTGGCTGAAAGAAACCCGAGGGACTGCCATTCACCAGGACTACCATAGAAGAGGATGATATACTGGATTTAATCCAAATGATCCATTTTTGACTAAATCTCATTAGTTTCATTGCACCCAAGAAGAAGCACCAATTTATACTATCGAAAGCTTTTCGAAAATCTGTATTAAATATCATCAATGGCCTTTGCGACCTTTTAGATGGACTTGCCACCTCATGGGCTATGAGTATTCCATCTGCAATGTGTCTCCCACTCAAAAAAGCTGTCTGTGACTGGCTAATGAGAACTGGAAGGATAAGTTTCAGTCTATTCGCTAGAATTTTGGCCACAATATTATACATAATTCTAATAAGGCTGATTGGTCTAAAGTCCTCGCAGGATTGAGGGTTGTGTTTCTTATGAACAAGTGTCACAAATGATGGATTGGTTCCTAGAGGGAACACACCGTGGAGTTCGAAATCTCATACTACTAATATCAAGTCATCCTTCATAAGGTCCCAAAAAACGGGATAAACTCATATGTCATTCCATCCGGCCTTGGAGACTTGTTTGAACCCTCTGCCCACACAACTTCTTTAATCTCCTGTTCAGTAATTGTAGCATCAAGTAGATTTAGCATATATTGGTCTATCATTGGGAGATTGTCCAGGTTACGTACTGGACGTGTATCACATGTCTCCGTGAATAATGTAGCGTAGAAGTCCAACGCTTATTTCTTTAATGTATCCACATCCGTTTTCCATTGACCATGTGCCATGATTCCTTTGATAGAGTTGTTGATTTTTTTCCTCTTGGTAAAGGAGAGAAATAACATTGAATTCTCATTGTCTTCACTTATCCAGCTGAGTTTTAATTTCTGCATTTTCATCAAATACTCGTTGTGCAAAAGAGTTTGAAGTTTTTGTGTTATCTCAGTATAAGTCTGAGATTCTGAAGATAAGAGATCTCTCTCTTCCATAATATCTTCAAGCGTCCTTACTACCTTCTGCAGCTCTTTTATTTTCCCAATTTGAATACTCCGTTGAGAAGAAATCCATGGCTTCATATAGTTTTTCAGTCTTTTCAACTTTTCCTTCATCCTCACAATCGGAGGTCCCACTATATTCATGTTATTCCATGAGTTTGTGACTAAATCAGAAAATTCAGAATTATCGAGCCATGAGTTATAGAATTTAAACGGACGTGATCCATAGTGTTCCTTAAGTTAGCCAAATAGGATTGGCCTATGATCTGAGATGGTCCAGGGAAGACCTTGCAGTTGATACATATTCTATTGTTCTGCTCTAAGAATCGTCCTATCAACTTCGTTCCTACTTTATTCTTCCATGTAAAACTACATCCTCCAATAGGTAGGTTCGAAAGTTGCTGATTGTTCAAGAAAACTTGGAAATCCAACATAGAACGATGATTGTGTGAAGAGCCTCTTCTCTTAGACTGATCCATAGTTACGTTAAAATCTTCAATTGAGAGAAAATTTCTAATCCAACCCTCTATATGGTTCTCTATCTTTTCCCATTGTTGTTGCTTGCCTGGAGAGTCAATGAACCTATAGAGATTTAAGATGAACCATTCATGCCCTAATAGATTTCATTGCAGCCCAATACATTGCTCTGAGTAAAATTCTTCTTGTAGCTCAAAAAAGTTTGGATTCCATATAGTTAGTATTCCCCTGATAATCCATTCGAAGGGGTCCATCGAAATTCCATAGCCTTATTGCCCCAAGCTGACCTTACTTGCATGATAGTAATTTCTTGCAGCATAGTCTCTTGGATGCAAAGAACATCTACTTTCCATTATTTAACAAGTCCAACACTCTAGCTCTCTTACTGGCGCTTTTGAATCTCTGCAATTAATACTAAGAATGTTCTCCATTGTAACTAAATACACACATAAATCTAGCACCGTTCTATCGTGAGAGAAGATTCCTCTGAATTTCATCCTTAATTCCATCCAGCATGGAGAGGTCCACTTCACATCTCAACCTTTCAATTGTCGAGATTACATTATGAATTTCTTATTCCACCATAGCGTTGATCACCCAATTGCTTAATTTATTCCCGTCTTTACCCCTCCTTGTATAAAGAGTCGGGGGTGACAATATTGAGGTTTTGATATAACTTGGATTTATGAGAGATTGTTTGGCCAGGAGATTGAGGTCCCGTCTCAAGGTCGTTTGCAAGTTCAATTGTGGTAGCCTCTCAAATTCCTTTGTTCTCAGAATCATTTACCGAACACATAGAATTTATTTCCAATTGACTTTGCCCCATTGCTGCCCACTGTAATACATATGGAATGATACCAATGTGGGGATCCTTGAACACTCTTCCTATCACCTCCTTATCTTCATTTTTTATCACAAACTTTCTTTCTTTTAGATGGATATTTTCAACTTTCTTTCATTTATGAACCATGACCACACTACCCCACCG
Source organism: Utricularia reniformis (assembly GCA_009725065.1). Classification (NCBI taxonomy): domain Eukaryota; kingdom Viridiplantae; phylum Streptophyta; class Magnoliopsida; order Lamiales; family Lentibulariaceae; genus Utricularia; species Utricularia reniformis. The sequence continues at coordinate 5,394 of RWGZ01000510.1, forward strand.
CTAGCAATTTCTTTAAATACGTCATCTCTACATAGCTCCAAGGGGACTCCTTCCACTAAAATCCATTGCATAGTATCCACAATCAAAGGATTAAATGGGTAGCATGCAGAGAGCCACTTTCCAAGCCACATTTCTCTCATAGACATAAGTTCTTGTTTTTGTTGGAGACTTCCATATTCCATGAACACTTGGTCTTCTTTTCCGTATCGGAGAGGAACCGGAGGTTTAGTATGTACCGCTAGGGCCTCCTCAAAGTCCGAGAGGAGATCATAATCAATAAGTTCATCTGCAAGACACCGGTTTGCCCAATCCATCTCTTTGTGATTAGCCTTGTAATTAAAGGTAGGGATTTCAGCTTTCACTACCACGGTTGGGGCTGGTTGTTCACACGAAACTGCTCCCTGTGAGGCTACAACCAAAGGGGCAGGGACTTTCTTCCGTTGCCACTCTTGGTGGGAATTTTGGACAGTCCTCAGCTTAGCAAGGGACACAACTAATTTACGTCCTCCCAACCTCAAACATTGAGCTTTTTCCAAAAAGTCATTTCCCATGTCAACATGGCGAATCTTAACAAAAGCAAACTTTTTACCATTTCTTGAGCAATTTCTCGGGATCAATAGGTCTGCCACCGGAGCTATTCTTCCAAAAATCGCCCGGAGTTCATAGGTTGTATGTTGATGGTCGAATTTTGTGACAAAGAAGGATTGAGTAATCTTATCAAGTTCCTTCCAATGGTCAACGCGCTGTTTTGGGTTGCTTGTTTGGCGCTCCCATGGATTTTCATATTTGGACATTCTTTATCTTCTCTCTACTTTAGTCCATCCCACTTCTTCACTAATGTGGTATGGCTACATTTTCCAGCGAGGTTTTGGGCAGGAGGGGGGAGAGAGGTGTGTTTTAATGGAATAACATACTTAGAATTTATTTTGATCAAAATAACACATTTTCTTTTTTTCTAACCAAATTAACTCACTTATCGGATGAGTTACCTATGAGGATAAGTTTGCCTAAAAAACAAACATATTTTTTCATTTGTTGGTTATTCCACAACCATACCTCCATTGGACGACTGTAATTGTTTCCTTATCTTTCTTTACACCATTACAATCACACCACGGATAATATTTCCACCTCACCTCATTGTGCCCTCAGCCACCCAATAACCAGCGCTAGCCTTTACCTCGCCGAACTCCTCCAACCCATTGTTATCCGTGTAATTTACCTTGATTCTGACCTAATCATCGTTGAAGCAATGTTAAATTATATGAAAACCCACCTCAATTCACATATCCTTGACACACTGAAATACTGTTATTCCAATTTTACATACTACGTCACCTCCAAATTCTGATCAAACTCATTCTTCTGAAACAGTACAAACGTAATGGTCATCGATTAAGTTAATTTCATACGACAAATCTCACATGGATACTTGAACAATTGATATAAATTCAATAACTGACACATGATTAACGAACTGTAATCTTTCCCTCCTTTCTTGTAAGTCATCGTAGGAAATATTGAAGAGGAAATGGAAAGGTGTGCGGGTTTATTGGGCAAACTTACAAACGCTAACTTACCCGGTAAGTGGGTTAGATAAAAATAAAGTAGGTAATTTTGATCAAAACAATTTTTTAGTAGGTTATTTGAGTAAAAAACTTGGGGAGAGAGGGGGGAGGGAAACGCCTTTCACCGAGAAAATGACTACTTTAGTCCCTATATTTTACTAATTTTGGAAAATTTGGTCTCAATGTTTTGAAATGACATATTTAATATTCATACCTTATATCATTTAGAAAATTTAATCCTCTAGATTTGCAAAATGTGGCAAATCAAATCCCCAAAGTGGCAAAATAAGTCCTCAATGTTGGATTGTAACAATATCGGTTCTTATAGTTTACACACACTAACAAAATTAGTCTTCAAAGTTAGTAAATTTTGGCAAATTTAGTCCCCAACCAATTTTAACACCGTTAACATTGCCCTTAGGGTTAAAATTGAAATTCGGCATTGTTTTGACATGTTTATCAGTTCGAATCGAAACAAGTAATAAACCTTATATAATTTGCATGACAATCCGGAATTATATGATGAAACTTATCAATATAGCGACAAATTTCGTATTTATTTACATCTATATATTCAAAAATTATTTGATCGACTATACCAACGGAGCATTTTTAGAAAATGCTTGATTCTTTATTTTAATAAGGTTAGAAATTGAAAATTGAACCGATTTTGTTTAGTTCATCCGGTTCGAACCGGAACCTGTAGGAAATTGGATATGTTTTAATTTTAAACTCGACAATATTAATTTGTTTAATTTTCATATCAGTCAAAAGTTTCGTTATGATACGGATCGATATTCTATTACTTTGGCCGCTAGGTATATCGGACGGTGGCGATTACATATACTAATTGCACGTTTCGAAGACTTAATTTGCCAACCCAAAGTATGGAGACTACAATTGCACATTTTCAAACGTTCGGGAATCATTAACGCCGTTAAGGACTGAATTTGCCAAATTCACCAAACTTAAGGGACTGAAATTGACGATTTATAGTTTGAGGACTATAATTGCTACAATCAAATAAGTATGTGGACCAAATTTGTCACACACATAGTGATGAGATCTCCGGAACCCGGTACCCCGGACTTGGGTTGGCCCAAGCTTAGCCAGGCCAGCCCAAATGACATAAGACGAACTCGGAGGCTCAGATCCAGCCCACGCGAATGGACGGCCAGATGAGAACAGTCAGGCCCGATCTTAGTGATCGGGACCGATCGATGGAATCACGCTCTCTCCTCCTCATCAGGACCGATCGATCCAGGACGCACAGACAACGCTTCGGGCAATCTGCACTCCTTGGCATGCGACATTAACCTCTGATGATCTTGTCAGATGCATGTCTGACAGAGTTGTATGAGCCTCCCCTGGTCTGGAGATAGCCGGATAGTAGCACCGAAAGGCCTTGCGCCGTGCAGCCAGCTAGAGCTGCGGCCAGCAGCTGTCTTGCCCGACATGAGCCGACCTAGTCGCATAGGACAAGCACAAAACGACACCCTACTATTTACACAACAAGAAAAACCAATAAAAGGGACACTTTGGAGCGAAAACATCTTCTTCTTCGGTTTTTTCTCTTGCTTTCCTTATGTTTCCCTTCATTGGTTGTATCTAAAGAACAAATATGGCTTGTGTATTGAACAGCTTGGTTATTGGATCGGCTAAGAGCATTTACAGCTCTTAGTCAAGTGGTTTGTTCCCCTTTTCCATCGTTTTTCCAATCTAAAATTGCCCTTTCCTTTTCCATTTGACTCTAGATCGTTTCCCCCCCCTTACAAAACAAATTAAAATCGAGTTCGTCTTGCAACGAATCGGACGACTGTTGACACCCCTGTTTTTCAGACCACAACAGTTTGGCGCCGTCCGTGGGGGCGATTTTCTAATTTCCATTTGAGGTCTTTACCTGGGATAGGATAATCAAAGGCATGGCAAACGGAACTTCGACAAAAGTTAGTGATGCGGTTCCCAGCAGCCTTCCAGTGTCAACGTTCTCTCTGCAGGACCTGGAGGCTGTTGTCAGGAAATTAATAATAGAATTTACGTCGGAGAGGAGTAGAACAGAACCACCGGCTATCACAAGCCATGTTCCAGCAAGCAGAGGGTACGAAACCGACCCTGACGCGCAAAGCTCCGATGAAGAGGAGATTATAAGGTACGGAGTGACGATGAGGATGCATAGATACCAATCTACTCCACTTCTTCCAGTCAGGACCCCAACTCCCATTCATGGGACGGATCAGGAACAGATGCAGAGACGCATCGATGAACTTATCAGGGAGTTGGAGACCCTGCGAACGCAAAGGGATTGCGGGCCCGATCTTGGACGCAATCTTGGACTATTAGATCGGGCCATGGATGCCCCGATCAGGCGGAACAATGATGATAAGTGGTGGCATAATCTACATATGGCCCAGGAATCATCCCATCATTTTGGTGGTGTCTCCGCCGCACTGGGAGATTTGATGCTCCCTTTTTCCGAAGAGATCTGGGCGACATTTTGGCGCTCGGGGTATCAAGTTGGAGCACCGGGATAAAATCGATATCCTACAACAAGTACTGGGACCATGCGGCCTTTCGGCCAGCCTTGTGAAGAGCCCACCGTCCACCTTGGGAAAACTGCTTCAGAAGATCAACAAGTACATCAAGGTGAACGAAGCGTTGGGAGTTGGTTATCGGAAGCCTAGCGGGAATTCTGAACCCGTAGGCGATCATAAGGTTTCATATCCTAAAAAGCAGCCGCGAGAAGTAGTGGCTGTAGCTGAGAAGGACGTCCCCCCGAAGAAGGAGGACATTCGGGTGTATTGCGAGTTGTATCACAACCGCGATCACCCGACGCTGAAATGCCCGCTACTGCAAGAAACAATAGCATCAATGCATAAGGAGAAGCCCGATCGTCATAAGGGCAAGCAGGAGGAGTCTCTCCAAAGGGGTTATCACGGTGACGATCCTCACCAACCGAGGGGGAGAGATAATCGAAGTCAGCTCCGACACTACAACGATCAGGTAGGGGATCGAAGATCCCCCAGCCCGAACAAGACAGAGGCCATGACGACCAAGAAAACCGTGGCCAGGGTAAGAGAAGGAGATGGCGGGGCAGTGGCGGAAGAGCCCCGCAAAACGAAGGTGGAAAACGGGAGCAGCCCGCTCCCCCCCACCTGCTGAAGTAGGCACCCAACCTTCCCCAAATGAGGTGGTGCCAAGTGATAGGGAGATCGCCGGAGATATTTATGTTATCTCCGATAGAATAAGAATGAATGAGTCGGTCAGAGACCGAAAGAGGGCAGCGCGCGAGGAGTTCCTCAAAAGCTCCGAGTCTATAGCACTTGTCATGTATGAGTCGGCCGAGCGGTCCTCTACATTCCAGGACAATATTACCTTCACCGCGGCCGATTGGGAAGGGGTTACCGATCCTTGTTATGATCCTCTCATCATCACAGGAATCATCATCAACCGGCGGGTCCACAGGATTTTGGTGGATACCGGGGCTTCATGCAATCTAATGAAGGGTGAAGTGACAGAAATGTTGGGAGCCGCGGCCCATGATCTCCCTATTGCCAACATAGCCCTTTGGGAATTCGACCAAAGGAGTGTGATCCTGTGTGGGAAAATTATCTTTCCGGTCATGTTGGGGGAGCCAAATAGGCCGATCGAAAACCCTGGAATTTATCGTCGTTGAAGTCGATCTGCTTACAACGCGATTATTGGAAAGACTGGCCTAGGCAAGTTTGAGGCGTTCCCTTCTACACACCACATGATGCTCAAATTCCTCCCACTGATGGAGTTATTTCTATTAAGGGGAACCATAAAGTAGCAAGACATTGCTACATGAGCTCGTGCCGAACTCTGGCACCGATGAAGAGATCCCGGGTGGATTTGCTCGAAGAGCCTCCGCACCCGAGGCAAGCTATGGAACCCGTTGGGTTCAAACTGATCAACTTGGTTGAGGACGACTCGACCAAGACTACCCGCATTGGGGCACACTTGGACCCAATCTTTGACGAAGAACTAGGCTACTTGCTGAGAAGAAATGTGGACATATTCGGCTGGACCCCGGACGACGTGCCGGGGATTGACCGATCCGAGAGCGAGCATCGGATCAACACTGAGCCTGGGACGAAGCCTATTAGGCAAAAGATGAGGCGTTATTCTCCTAAGAAGATTGAGGTCATCCGGGCCCAGGTGAACAAGTTGTTGCGGTCGGGTTTTATTAGGGAGATTCACTACACTGAGTGGGTTGCGAACCCAGTGGTGGTCTCCAAGGAAGATGGGAAATGGAGGATGTGCATCGACTTTACCGACGTCAACAAGAGTTGTGAGTCGGATCCTTTCCCACTGCCACATATTGACCGATTGGTAGATGCTGTAGCTGGCAGCACAATGATGAGTACCATGGACGCTTACTCCAGGTACCATCAGATCTTCATTGCTAAGGAAGATCAGAAGAAGTCATCATTCATGACAGAAGACGGCGTTTATTGCTATGAGGTTATGCCTTTCGGCTTATAGAATGCTGGAGCAACAAACCAGAGGCTTATCAACAAAATCTTTAGGGATTTGATATGCCACATTATGGAAGTGTATGTTGATGATATGGTTGTCAAATCTATGAATGATGAAGACCATATTCCTTATTTGTCTCGCTGTTTTGAAGTATGCCGTAAATATAAACTCAAACTTAATCCGAACAAGTGTTGCTTCGGGATCCGAAGTGGCAAGTTCCTGGGATATTACGTTTCTGATAAAGGCATAGAGGTTAATCCTGAGAAAGTCCATGTGATTATTGACATGCAACCTCCGAGAAACAAGCGAGAATTTCAGAGGCTGACTGGCCGATTGGCAGCGCTGAGCAGGTTTATCTCTAGGTCCACGGACCAGGCTTTATCTTTTTTCAGGGTAATAAGAAAAGCCAGCCATCTTGGCTGGACCGAAGAGTGTGATCGGTCCTTCTCAAACCTGAAGAATTATCTGAGCACTCCTCATGGGATGGTGAACCCGACCTGTCATGAACCTTTAGGGTTATATCTGGCCGTATCAGATGCCACAGTCAGCGCATCTTTGGTAACCATTGGGGATGACGTTCACCCCACTGTCTACTACGTGAGCCATTCCGTGGTACCAGCCGAAACCAGATACACTACATTGGAAAAATTCATAATGGCCTTGCAAAAAGCTATATCCAAGCTTAAGCATTATTTTGAAGGCCGAAAGGTTTATGTGTATACTGATCAGTCTCTGAAGGTAGTTTTGAGTCAGGCGAACTCTAATGAATGGTTGGCCAAGTGGAAAATCAAGATCAACTCCATGTATCAGGAATTCGTACCCCGAAGGGCGATCAAAGCTTAGGTCTTCACGGATTTCATGGTCGAGATGACCGATCAGCCCTATTTCTGAACCAAGAGGACGACTGATGGGTCATTTATGTTGTCGGATCAACCTTCTGGGGAAAGGGAGAGGACATCACCTTTACCACACTGCAAGGCGACGTTATCCATTCCGCGGTCAAGTTCTTATTCAGTGGAACGAACAACGTGGTGGAATACGAGGCCGTGCTGTCGCGGATGACCTTAGCCCAAATGATGGGAGTTGCTAAAGTGCGAATGTTCTCGGACTCCAAGTTAGTGGTGGAACAGTTCGCATGAAGATTTGAAACACATGAGTCAACCATGAAGTTATATTGTGCAAAGGTCCTGGAGTTGTCAAAGAAGTTCAATGAATTCTCACTTGATCATGTGCCTAGAGAACAAAATAAGGTGGCCGATGCATTAGCCAGACTGGCTGCAGGAATGCCAGATATTGGACCAGGCACCGTATCGGTCGAGATATATGTGACCGAACAGTCACTTGAAGAAATTGGCCTTTATGCCATGAACTTCAGGACCTAAAAGTAAACACCATTGATGCGCCATGGGAACTCACATGGATGGACCCCTTTATCAAATACCTTACCAATGGCCATCTACCAGAGAATGCATCTGAGGCCAGGAAGTTCGAGACCCGGGCCATGCGATATGTGCTAAACGACGGGCGTCTATTTAAGAAGAGTTTTGAATGACCGCTCCTGCGATGTCTGTCCTCTGTTGAGGCTGAGGCCGTCATGATTTATGTTCATGAGGGGATATGCAGTATATACTCTGGAGGCCGATCTTTATACCATCCCATTATTAGGGCCGGGTATTTTTGGCCGACGCTCCTTGAGGAGGCTAAAAAGTACACGAAGCGCTGCGCTGCTTGCCAACATCATGCTCCGGTTCCCCAGTTACCAGGAGCACCCCTATCAATGACTCCACTTCCTTATCCGTTCGATAGATGGGGGATTGATATATTGGGACCGTTTCCCCGATCGGTAAAGCAGCGGAAGTTCTGTATAGTGGCGGTTGAGTATTATACAAAGTGGATCGAGGCTGAAGCGGTGGCTATTATTTCCGAAAAGGTGGTGAAACACTTCATGTGGAGGAACATCATAAGCCGCTTTGGAGTGCCTCGGGCTTTCGTATCAGACAACAGACTTCAATTCCGCGGAAAGGCCGTTCGAGATCTTTGCATCAAAATGGGTATTGCTCAGCATTTCTCATCAGTGACCCACCCCCAAACTAACGGATTGATGGAGGTCTCCAACAAAGTTATCTTGAAGGGATTGAAAACTAAGTTGGAAGATTTGGGAGGAAAATTGCCCGATAACATCTACAAGGTCTTATGGGCTTACCGGACCACACCCCGCTCAACGACTTAGGAATCTTCATTTTCTTTGGTATACGGGTTCGAAGCGGTCAGTCCAGTGGAGGTTGCCATACGATCACCTCGAATCACCCAATATGACGAGCATTTGAATAACGAACGAAAGTCTTTGGACTTAGAAATGATTGAAGAAAAGCAGAACGCCATATATGCGTATATGTGTGTTTATCAGCGAACTATGGAGCGGGCTCATAACAAACGGGTCTTGCCCAGGGACTTCTCAGAAGGCGACTTCGTTCTCAGGAATGTAAGAGTTCAGAGACACGTTGGAAAGCTGGATAGGAATTAGGAAGGGCTCTATCGCGTCATGAAAAATTTGGGAGCTGGGGCTTATAAGTTAGAGACGTTGGATGGAAACGAGATCTCCGAACCTCGAATGTTATGAACGTAAGGCAATATTTTATATAATACATTTGACAGTTATTTGTCGATTCTGAACCGTAAAATGTTTCTCGTATATGAATAAGTTACAATAGATGCAATACAAACTATTTCTAGCTATGTGAGTGACCGATCTTGAAGTTGGATTTTCTGGACGAGTTTGGACTGGTGACTGTAGCAGTCCATCCACAAGGCTCCCAAGTAGTGTAACCGCTCTAACGAGTCAGTTGCTTCCACGCTTGATGAGTACTTAGTTGGATTGCAAAACTCTCATAACTCACTACGAACTTAATTTCCCCTTCGATGGCACCCACCACCTGGAAACAGCTCTTGCTTATTTGTGCTTAGCTGTGAACGAGATAACAGGGACATAGTTAGCCAGTCAAAGCGCAAGCCGAAGCTTGCCATGGGACTGTCCTCAGAACCAGGGCTTTGGTTTAAGCTTGACATGGGGCTTATGAAGAACCAAGACAACGCTGCCCATATCATAACGTTTCGTAGGGACGGATTCAAGTGTTGTCTATTGGTACAGTCAAAATCCCTTAACATATTAAGTCTAGCAAAACTCAAAGTTAAGCCGAAAAGACCGTTCGGTCCGGGTTTAGCAGGAACCCCGATCTTATACTTACGCATAAATACTATGTTGAGAGAATGAAGTTTACTCAAGACAATGCAGAACGAAAATATTTATTAAAAAGCCGGAGTTTACAAAAGCAGAAGTACAGAAAGGAATGGACTTGAAATATGGAAATCTAGTCTATTTGTCATTCTTCTTTGTCTACTTCTCCGCGATCCATGCCTTGAGATCCTCTATCTTCTTTCCCCTCTCTTCAACTATCTCGTTAACCGATCTCTCCATCAGGTCAAAGAGAGGATAGTTGAGATCGTTTTCCAATGGGGGTTCTTCTAGTTCAGGGATCACACGGAAGCTTCCATCCTTGGTTAGGGGGTCGATCGTCTCCCAACGCCCATCTTCGAGATCTAGACCAAACTTGCTGATCATTTGATCCTTCATGTTGTCCATATACTGGGAGACGCTCGGACCATACACGTTTGCCGCTAAGCAAACATCAGCGGTGATCGGGCAAAACCCAAAAGGGCTTCCCGAACCGCTCCCTCAGTTGCTTCTTTGCCCCTAACCAATTCTTCCGTTAAGACATCCTTTTCCTCCCTTAAGACATCATTTTCTTCCTGAGACCGAAGGAGAAGTCTGTTGCTTTCGTCAGAAAAATCTTGAATCTGACGCTCCAGTTCCAAAACGCGGGCCGTTGCGGAGTTCGCAGCTGCTTGGGTCTCTCCCACCTTAGAGGCAGCTATTCAAAGCTCAGTGCCCGCTCCAAGCAGCTCTCCATTCAAATGGTCCCGCTCGGCCTGGATCGATTCCAGCTCATGTTGCTTGATCTCGACTTGCTGCTGAGCTAAAGGCAAGTCGACTCTCCAGATCTTCACAAGCCGAAGAGATGTTTATGCT
>RWGZ01000510.1:17705-102440 GCA_009725065.1 Utricularia reniformis
GATCGTTTTCCAATGGGGTTCTTCTAGTTCAGGGATCTCACGGAAGCTTCCATCCTTGGTTAGGGGGTCGATCGTCTCCCAACAGCCATCTTCGGGCTCTAGACCAAACTTGCTGATCATTTGGTCCTTCATGTTATCCATATATTGGGAGACGCTCGGTACATATATGTTTGCCGCTACGGCAAACATTAGCGGATATAGGGCAAAACCCAGAAAGGGCTTCCCGGATCACTCCCTCAGTCGCTTCTTCGCACCTAACCAATTGTTCGTCAAGGCATTCTTTTCTTCCCTTAAGGCATCTGTTTCTTCTTGGGACCGAAGGATAAGTCTGTTGCTTTCGTCAAATAATTCTTGAATCTGACGCTGCAGTTCCAAAACACGAGCCGTTGCGGAGTTCGCAGCTGCTTGGGCTTCTCCCGCCTTAGAGGCAGCTATTGAAAGCTCAGTGTCCGCTCCAATCAACTCTCCATTCAAACAGTCCCGCTCGGCCCGGACAAATTCCAGCTTGATCTCAACTTGCCGATGAGCTAAGGCAAGTAGACTCTCCAGATCTTCAGAAGCCGAAGAGATGTTTCGGCTTAGCTGGACGGCAGAGACAAGGTCCAGAGCCCTTCTATGTGCCTACAAGACGCAACCTTGATAAAAAACAAAGACCCGATCGGGGCGACGAGAGTTGAAGATAGCTTACCACAGTCTGGGACTCTAGAAAGGATAGCACCAGGTCGGGAAGTACGCCGTCGATACCGGGCGGGTTTTTTCTCCCCAAAAGCCGGTATTCTTCAAGAGCGGCGTCTTTCCATGATAGGGGGACCCTTTTCGGTCCCCGGACTTTGGAAGCGGAGGCTACCATCTCCTGGATGGCCTCCCGAATGGACTCAAGGTTCGACGACGAGGAGGCCGATTTCTCCCCTATGGTGATCCCTTTCACAGGGATTGGGGCTGCGGGCCTGCTCACGGCTGACCGCAACCTTTTGTATTGCTTTGGGGCTTTCTCTTCGGGGCCCTGCTTGCTCGTGGACGCAGGGACATGAGGCTTTGACACTCTGTCCCCTAAGCTGGAGGATGGGTGGACATCCTTCACCCGCATTAACCCCTGCAGCAACAATCGCATGACGTTAAGACCCAGAGGGAAGTTATTTCCGATTCTGTACATGGCGGGAAGGCCTAACGAGCGAATTCTTTTAGAAATCACCTAGTCCACCTCTTCCATCGATCGGGGCTTCGCCTTCTGGCTGCTGAAGCTTCCCGCTGATTGCGAAGATCCAGCAGTGGCCTTGAGAGTTGGCCTGGACGCCTGCGTTTGGGCGTTTTTCTCGGCCTTAGCAGCAGCAGCCAACACATCGAGTCGGTTTCCAGACATCGTGTCTGTGGAATCTGCAAAAGAAGAATAATAAGGATCAAAAGATATGAACTAAAGCAAGCTAAAGTCATATCCGATCCTTCTGACTCCGACGAGTCGGAGCTAGAGATTACCCCTTTCGGGGCAGGGGCACCGGTTCTACCTGCCACCTCTATCTCTAGCATCTTCTTCTCCCAAAGTATGTCTATTCGTTTCAGACGCCTTTCGGGAGGAGGAAACCTTGCCAAAGTATTGGCGATATCCTGGCGGGATGGGTTGAACTAGGATCGGTCCAACTTCCCGATGTCAGGATGGGAAGTTAGGAAGGTGACCTTCAACAGGTCTTCCCTCGGGATGTTTATCCAGACATAGCAAGACTCACATTCATGAAAGGAGTCTTCCTTGTCAACGATAATACAGTCATGCGTTCGGGTCGCTATGTAGTACAACCTACGACCTCCTATTAACCTTCTTCCCCTCCGAGATCCTACCAAGAACAAATCGAAAAATCTCATAGGGTTGGTTCTATCCCCTGCTTATGACACTAAAAAATAAGGGCTACTATATAGACGTAACTGCCCGGGAAAATAGCGAAGGTGGGGTAGTAAAATCTCCCGAAGTACGGCCGCAACGAAAAAATGAAGGGGAAATCGCAGGACGGACCTCAGGGAGGCATAACTAACGGGTAAAGCCGTAGCCGGAACGTTCATCTCAGCGGGAAGGAAGCAGGGAATGTCTTCCTTCCCCCTCCAGAGAGGATAATTGGCGGGGATCGAGAATTTGGCCCGAAATCCTTCGAGGTCCATCTCGGAGATAATCGGATACCTAGCCCAACGGGGTGCCATGAATGGTTACATTAGGATTTAAAATGAAATCGGAGTTTGAAGACGGTCGAAGGAAATCACTAGAGAACTCTAGGGCTCAAATGTTCTGTTCGCGAAATTGCAGAAGTGGTTATACAATGCTGATATCCTGATTTTTATAGCCATGCATTGGCCACTCACAGTGTGACATGTCACCACTGCAGGCGGATGCAGTCTGACGGCCTGTCCCCCATTCGGAATACGGAAAGACGCAGGCTATTAGAGAGCCCGTAATTACGCTTTTGCCCATAACCGTTACAGATTTCAAATGTAAAAATTGACTTTTTGAAATTTCCTAAGTACAGGATCGGTCATCAAGGACGCTGTCACGATCCTTTCGGGTACGGTCCTCCGTTGGTTCGATCAGGCACCCTTGCCTCAAACGCTCTCAATCTGATGGTCGAACTTGCATCACCAACAAGATGACGATAAAGTCTGAGGGACTAGTGATAAGACTTCCGGAACCCTGTACCCCGAACTTGGGTAGGCCCAAGCTTAGCCAGGCCAGCCCAAATGATATAAGCTGAACTTGGAGGTCCAGATCCAGCCCATGCGAATGTACGGCCCGATGAGAACAATCAGGCTCGAAGGCCTGATCTTAGTGATCGGGACCGATCGATGGAATCACGCGCTCTCCACCTTATCGGAACCGATCGGTCCAGGATGCACAAACTACGCTTCGGGCTATTCGCACTCCTCGGCTTGCGACAATAATCACTGAAGATCTTGTCAGAGGCATGCCCAACAGAGTTGTACGAGCCTCCCCTGGTCGGAGAAAGGCGGCTAGTCGCGCCGAAAGGCCTGACGTCGCGCAGCCAGCTAGATCTACGGTATGCGGCTGTCCCACCCGACACGAGCTCACCTAGCCGCATGAGACAAACACATAATGACACCCTATTGTTCACACAGCAGAAAAAGCCAATGAAAGGGATACTTGGGAGCGACAACATCGACTTCTTCAATTTTTTCTCTTGCTTCCCTTACGTTTCCCTTCATTAGTTGTATCTAAAGAACAAATATGGCTTGTGTATTGAACAGCTTGATTATTGGATCGGCTAAGGGCATTTCCAGCTCTTAGTCAAATGGTTTTTTCCCATTTTCCAGGGGTTTTCCACTCTAAAATTGCCCTGTCCTTTTTCATTTGATTCTAGATAGTTTCCCCTTTACAAAAAAAATTAAAACCGAGTTCTTCTTGCAACGAATCGGGCGACTGTTGATACCCCGATTTTCAGACCACAACAAGCAGTTTTAAATAATAATAAATAAAAAACATTCTATATTTCTAGAAAAAATAATAAGAAACATTTCATTGATTTTTACGGATTAAAAAAAAAGATAAATGAAAAATAATGTAAAAAAAAACTTATATTGATGAGGGCTCCGGGAACGGGTACCCTCTATTGGGTTAGGCCAAATCTAATAGGCTAGCCCGAATGATTAAAGACAAACTAATACGGCCCAAGATCGTCATTTTGGCCCATTTGGATTAACTAGCCTGAAGGTCCATTAAGAAGTCAAGACCGAAGATAGAGTTGGTCGTAACAAGGAATGCATACGGACCGACCTAATGGATCGGTCCAAACGGTTACAGTCACGTGTTCTAAGCTTCGGGTCTATCCACGCTTCGGGCCTTGTCACATTTTCCACGCATCGGTCCCAGCCACGTTTAATAGCGTGCGATAAAGACGTTCAACACAATTGTCAAAGGTGGTTACATGGCGTGGATCTCAAACGCCATCAGCCCTATAAATACAGAACTTGACGACGGAATTAGCAGGACCCTTTGGATGCGAAGAATAGGCCGTTACTCTGCTGGGATTATTCTTATCGCTTTCTAATACTTGTTATCTTCATAAGCCTATGTTCTTCTTGTATTTGAACTTTGATTCGATTAGTGAATCGACTGAGAGCACTCCTTGCTCTTGGTCAAGTGGTTTTTTCCCCATTTCTCGGAGTTTTCCACTATAAATTGATGTACCTCGTTATTGTTTTCAGTTTCTTAATCGTTCTCCCACCATAAATAAATCATAACCGAGTTCGTTTCTTAACGAATCGGACGACTGTTGGTACCCCCTAAAAAGGGACAATAACAGTTTAGCGCCGTCCCTGGGGATGATTCTCTAATCCCATTTGAGGTTTCTACCAGGGATAGGATAATCAAAGGCATGGCGACTGGAACTTCGACGAATGACAGTGACGTGCTTCCCGACAGTCTCCCAGCACCAACATTCACTTTACAGGATCTCGAAGCTATTGTTAGAAAGATGGTACTGGAAATTACGTCGGAGAGAAGTGGGACAGAACCACCGGCTGTTTCAAGCCCTGTTCCAAGAAGTAGAGGGTACGAGAGCGACCATGATGAGCGTAGCACTGAAGATGAGGAAATCATCAAACGCAGCGTAACGACGAGGAGACCGAGATATCGATCCACCTCTCCTCCCCCGGCCAGAGCTCCAACTCCCACTCCTAGGAATGACCAGGAGCAGATGCATCGACGAATTGAAGAGCTCACTAAGGAGTTGGAGAGCATCCGTGCGCTGAAGGAATGTGAACCCAATCTGGGGCTGATCTCGTCTAAAAATATTTTAGAGCGTTTGTTTTTAGATCAATCAATTTTTAATTATTCGGAATTTAATTGTTGTGGGGACACAAGCGATATACAAGATTGGGCCCACAATGTGTGGGCTTACGTCCTCGGGAGAGCGAAGCTCTACCTTGGTTTTCACTATGATATTAAACAAATACAAGTATAATGATGTGACAACAATGATCAAGATGGAAACGTCTCGAAAAACGATCGAAAACACTCCGTTACGACGAAACTGCCGAAAACTCGCGAGTGAGGGTGGAGGTCGCGAGTTTTCGTACGAAAACTCGCGAATGACACTGTTCCAACAATATCTCGCGAACAGTGAGGGATAACCATAACTCGCGAACAGTAACTCTGAACAAGAACTCGCGAATAGTGAGAAGATGACAAGACCTCGCGACTGGCACTGTTCCAACAATATCTCGCGAACAGTGACAGGTAACAAGAACTCGCGAATGGTGATACGCCGAGCGAAAACTCGCGGATGTGGTGCTTCTCGCGAGATTTCGAACGAAATCTCGCGAGTCCCCTGGCCAAGCACTGAGTCGCAAGTTTTGGAACAGAAACTCGAGGGTATGAGGCTGGACAGCGAAATCTCGCGACTACAGGTACGATGCATGCTCTCGCGATTTTTTGAGGGAAAAGTCACGAGTCACAGGATTCAATGGGGTCGCGCAACTTTTTGTACTAAAAGTCGCGACTAGGTCAAAATCTGGCGAAACCGAGAGCTTTGGGAAGCATGCCAAGAGTCTACCCCCTTTTCTGGGGCCTAGGGTCTTGTATTTATAGAAAAATTCGGTACAATAAGTGATCTTAAGGTCCAAAAGCCCAATCTTAGTCAAATTAGCCCAACTTACTTAGAAAATATCTAATTAATCCGGAATAAGTGTCACAGCTCCACGGAACTTCGGGACTCCATCCCGGTTGAGAGTTTAGTCGGAAATGCGATGAGAAAATACCGGAAAACCTCGTATATCAGTTCTTTGCCTCCAAACAGTGAATACACAGCCACATAACATCATTGCACCCGGCCGATGTGCTCATAGGTGGCAAATTACGAAAATACCCTGGCCCCCGTCCGGTGCCGAAATAACCCAAAACATCTCAAAACACTTATAGAAGCCTTATATGGGGTCCATCATGCCTGAATTACGAGAATACCCTCGAGAACGCCTCGCGATAGACATATAAAAATACAGAAAATACCACATAGCCACGTCGGACGAGCCCTGAGGTTAACATAATTACATAAATAACCTCAGGCAATATCAGGGGCGCAATCCTGGTTTATTCAACAGGGCCATGGAGGCCCCAATTAGGCGGAATAAGGATGACGACTGGTGGCATAATCTGCACGCGGTCCATGCGTCATCCCAAAAATTTGAAGGCATGTCCGCCGCCCTGGGAGATTTGATGCTCGCCTTTTGAGAAGAGATCTGGGGCAGCAGTTCCAGATCGGCATTAACGCAACCCCGAGGGGTTGTCGACGTTTCACGGCGACGGTGATCCGGTCGATTGCGTTGCTGATTTCGAGTTACGCATGGGAACGGTTCGGGCCTTAGATTCACTGAAGTGCAGCATCTTCGCGGCAGGATTACAAGGCGACGCCCGAACTTGGTTCAAAAATATGCCGGCCCGATCCATACAGTCGTTTGGCGGATTTATTTTGGCTTTCTCCGAGCAGTTCGCTCCAAATGTTCGACCGCCTCGAAGCAAGCAGGAACTAAATCAGCTGAAATACATCCCGGACAAAATAAGTCTTCGGTCCTTCATGGAGAAATTCAATAGGACCGCCCGGGGCATCAAGCTTGAGCTCCGGGACAAGATTGATATTCTGCAGCAGGTCTTGGGACCGTGCGGCCATTCGACCAGTTTAGTGAAGAGCCCGCCATCCACCTTCGGAAAGCTTCTTCAGAAAATCAACAAGTATATTGAGGTGGATGAAGTACTGGGGCTAGGTTATCGGTAACCTAACGGGAATTCTGAGCCCGCAGGTGATCATAGGGTTTCCTAGCCTAAGAAGCAGTCGCGAGAAGTAGCGGCTGTAGCTGAGAAAGACGTCCCCTCGAAGAAGGAGGACGGTCTGGTGTATTGCGAACTAGATCATAACCGCGATCACCCGACTTTGAAGTGCTCGCTGTTGAAAGAGACACTAGCGGCGATGAATGAAGAAAAGCCCGAACGGAATGGTCAGAAGGGCAAGCGAGTTGAATCCCCCCGAAGGGGCCATCAGGGTGACGATCGTCACAGGCCGTGGGGAAGGGATAATTGGGGACAACCCAATTATCCTCCGGACGGAGGATAATTGGGTGACTATAATGATCGGACGGAGGACCGACGGTCTCCTCCTCCGGAACAAGACAGAGGCCCTGACGGTCGAGAGAAATGTGGTCAGGGCCGAAGAAGAAGATGGCGGGGCCGTGGCATCAGAGCCCCGCAAAACGAAGGTGGAAGACAGGAGCAGACCACTCCTCCACCCGTCGATACAGGTGCCCAACCTCCTCAGAACGAGGCGGCACCCAGGGAAGTAGCCAGAGATATTTATGTTATCTCCAGTGGTTTGAGAATAAATGAATCGGTTCGGGACCGAAAGTGGACAGCGCACGGAGACTCCGCTGAGAGCTTCGAATATGTGGCGCTGGTTAAGTATGATCCAGCTGAGCGGTCCCCTCCCTTCGGGGAGGACATCACTTTGACTATGGCATGATCCAGCTGAGCGGTCCCCTCCCTTCGGGGAGGACATCACTTTCACTATGGCCGATCGGGAAGGGATTATTGATCCATGCGATGATCCCCTTACCATTACTGGAATCATTGGAAACCGTCGGGTCCACATGATCTTAGTGGATACCGGGGCTTCGTGCAATTTGATGAAGCGCGAAGTTGCTTAAATGTTGGGAGATGCTGCTCATGACCTCCCGATCGCTAATATAACTCTCTGGGCATTCGACCAGAGGAGCGTCATTCCATGTGGGAAGATTCTATTCCCAGTTACCATTGGAGAACCATCTAGGGACCGATCGGAGGATTTGAAATTCATTGTCGTTGAAGTCGATTTGGCTTACAACGCCATTATCGGACGGACCAGCCTCAGTAAGTTCGAGGCGGTCCCTTCTACTTATCATATGATGCTCAAATTCCCCTCCATTCATGGAATCATTTCTATAAAGGGGGATCATGAAGTAGCTAGACAATGCTACATGAGCTCGTGCCGAACTTCGGCGCCTGTTAAGAAGGCCCTTGGTCGATTTGCTGGAAGAGTCGCCTCACCCGAGGCAAGCAATGGAACCCGTGGGGTTCAAACTAATTAATCTGGTTGAGGATGACTCAACCAAAACTAATCGCATCGGGGCACACTTAACCCATGCTTTTGAAAAGGAGCTGATCCACCTGTTTAGAAGCCATGTAGATATATTCTCCTGGACCCCGGATGATGTTCCGGGGATTGACATATACGATAGTGAGCATCGGATCAACACCGAGCCTGGAACGAAGCCTGTTAGACATAAGAGGAGACGTTATTCTCCTGAAAAAATCGAGATCATCTGGGTTGAGGTGAACAAACTGCTATGGTCAGGGTTTATCAGAGAGATCCACTATACTGAATGGGTTGCAAACCCGGTAGTGGTTTCCAAACCAGATGGGAAATGGCGGATGTGTATTGATTTCACCGATGTTAACAAAAGCTGTGAGTCGGATCCATTTCCCCTGCCGCATATTGACCGACTGGTAGATGCTGTGTCTGGCAGCACAATGATGAGTACCATAGATGCTTACTCCGGGTACCATCAAATCTTTCTAGCTGAGGAAGATCAGAAGAAGTCATCATTCATGACCGAAGATGGCGTTTATTGCTATGTGGTCATGCCTTTCGGTCTGAAAAACGTTGGACCAACATATCAAAGGTTGGTCAACAAAATTTTTAGAGATCTGATCGGCCATATGATGGAAGTAGATGTTGATGACATGATTGTTAAATCAATGAATGATGAAGATCATATTTCTTAATTGTCTCGTTGTTTCGAAGTATGCCGCAAATATAAGCTCAAACTAAATCTAAACAAATGCTGCTTCGGGATCCGAAGTGGAAAATTTGTAGGATATTACATTTCAGAAAAAAGGCATAGAGTTTAACCATGAGAAAGTACAGACTATCATTGATATGCAACCTCCAATAAACATAAGAGAATTTCAGAGGCTTACTTGTCGACTCACCGCGCTAAGTAGATTTATTTCAAGATCCACAGACCGGGCTCTGCCTTTTTTCAGAGTGCTAAGAAAAGCAAGTCATCTAGACTGGACCAAAGAATGCGATCGGGCCTTCTCAGAGTTGAAGACTTATTTAAGCACTCCCCCGGTGATGGTGAGTCCAACATGCGATGAACCTTTGGGGTTGTATCTTGCAGTATCAGAAGTTGCCGTCAGCGCAGCTCTGGTGACCATCCGAGATGACGTCACAGACCCGTTTATTATGTAAGTCATTCTCTGGTGTCTGCCGAAACCAGATACTCCACCCTGAAAAAATTCATGATGGCTTTGAATAAAGCTGTATCTAAGCTGAAGCATTATTTCGAAGGCCGAATGGTTTATGTCTACACGGACCAGCCTCTGAAAGTGGTCCTTAAACAACAGGATTTGAATGAAATGTTAGCAAAATGGGCTATCAAACTCAGCGCTATGTATCTGGAATTCTTGCCTCGAAGGGCGATCAAGACTCAGGTTCTAGCTGATTTTGTGGTTGAAATGACTTCATCTGCCATATATCTAAACAAAGAGGATGATCGTTGGACGGTCCATGTAGATGGGTCGACCTCGGAGGAAGAAGGGCGGACATTATCCTCACAACGCTACAAGGTGATCTTATTCATTCCGCAGTTAATTTTTCCTTTGCTGGAACAAATAATATGATAGAATACGAAGCTGTATTATATGGAATGACCCTGGCCCGAAAGATTTGAGTTAGCAGAGTTCGAATGTTTTCAGACTCAAAGTTAGTAATGGAATAGTTCGCAGGGAGATTTGAAACTCATGATCCGATGATGAAATTATATTGCGCCAAAGTCCTGGAATTATCCAAAAAATTCAGTGAATTTTCTCTGGACCACGTGCCACGGGAACAGAATAAGGTTGCTGACGCGCTCGCCAGGTTGGCCGCGGGCATACCTGACATTGAGCCGAGCACTATTTCGGTCCATATCTAGGACCAAACTTCGGTCGAGATATCGGTGACCGAAAAATCAGTTGAAGAAATTGGGGCTCTATGCCACGAACTCAGGGCTTGAATTTTAGCACTACTGAATCTCATGGGGAACCCAATTGGATGGACCCCTTTATTAAATATCTATCAAACGGCTATCTTCCTGAAGACAAGTCAGAAGCCAGAAAAATAGAAGTTCGGGCTAAGAGATTTGCCTGATTGACGGACGATTGTTTAAAAAGAGTTTTGAGGGCCCGCTTTTACGTTGCTTATCCCCTATTGAGGCTGAAGCCGTCATGATTTATGTTCATGAAGTTATAAGCGTCATTCATTCAGGGGCTCGATCTTTATATCACCGCATCATCAGAGCAGGATATTTTTGGCCGACGTTGCTTGGAGATGCCAAGAAATACACTAAACGTTGTGCGATATGTCAGTACCGTGCTCCGATCCCACAGCTGCCTGGGGCTCCCTTATCGGTCACCCCATTGCTTTGTCCGTTTGACAGATGGGGGACTGATATTCTCGGACCTTTTCCTCGGTCAATAGGGCAAAGGAAATTCTGTATTGTGGCAGTTGAATATTATTCGAAGTGGATTGAAGCAAAAGCAGTGGCCATCATCTCAGAGAAGGTCGTCAAACACTTCTTATGGAGAAATATTGTGAGCCGCTTCGGGGTTTCCCGAGCACTCATATCAGATAATGAGACCCAGTTTCGTGGAAAAAGCGTACGGGATTTATGCAGCAAGTTGGGCATCGCCCAGCATTTCTCATCAGTGGCCCATCCCCAAACTAATGGACCTACGGAGGTATCTAACAAGGTTATCCTGAAATGAATGAAGACCAAGATAGAAGATTTTGGAGGGAAATGACCTGAACATATCTACGAGGTCCTATGGGCATACCGAACTACACCTCGCTCAACGACCCAGGAATCACCCTTCTCATTAGTGTATGGGTCCGAAGCAGTTAGCCTAGTGGAGGTTGCCATTCGATCGCCCCGGATATCTCAATATGATGAGCATATGAACAGCGAAATGAGATTGTTGGATCTCGAGATGGTCGAGGAAAAGAGAGATGCAATTTACGCGCGGATGTGCTCATATCAGCAAACTATGGAACGGGCCCATAACAAGCGAGTCCTCCCAAGGGAATTCTTTGAAGGCGACCTCGTCCTCAGAAGTATAAAGGTGCAGAGGAATGTTGGAAAGCTAGACATAAATTGGGAGGGACCGTATCGAATATCGAAGAAACTGGAATCTGGTGCGTACAAACATGAAACATTGGATGGTGACGAAATCCCCCGAACTTGGAATGTCATGAATCTAAGGCGGTATTTCTTGTGAACTTTCAATTAAAAGGATTGACTCAATAAACGTACATTCCTTTAAACGTAAGCAGAAAACAAGTAAGTACAAAACAATCGTTTTCTAATTGAGTGATGGACCGATCCTGGAGTTGGATGACTTAGGACGAGTCTGGACTGGTGAACGAAGCTTCTTATCCGCAAGGCTCCTAAGTCGTAGTGATCGCTCTGATGAGTCAGATGCTCCTGCACTTGCCCGTCATATGGATGAGTTGTGATTCTTCCAGAACTTACTACGAACTAAGACACCCCCTTCAGGGGCTTTCATTCTTGGGAAACGACCCTTGTACTTGCGAAATCCACCACAAAAGAAGGAATGAATGAGTCAGCATATCGAAACACAAGTTCCGCCCTGTCGTGGGACATTTGTAGAACAAAAGCTTGGCCAATATAACCTACGGGACTTCAGTAGAACCAATGTTTAGCCAAAGCTTGTTATGGACTCATAATGAGCCTCGGCCGCACCTTTCCAATTCAGCTATGATCCCAAAGATGGAATAAGAGCGATCCACACATAATATAAAACAACCAATCTAGTCCAAATTAATCCGAATGAGCCAAGTGTAATGGTGGGGACCGTTGGGTTAGCACCCTATAAGCAGTCCCAATCTTAGACTTGTTTAAACACACTCGTTAATATGAAACATACTAGTTTACGCAAAAGGTTAGTTACAATAATTTATTCGGACGATTAAAAAGATAGAGTTGAGAGGGATAGAAGCTTATACAAGGAATAAGGAACAAAGCATGGACAAAAATACAGTTTGAACCTAACTACCATGCCCATCTTCCTTATCCTCCGTTCTCTGCTCCTGCGGTTCGGTCCGGACCGTGAGCTGCCTCAACTCTTCTTCTTGATCGGCCACTTTCTGGTTGATCGCCCTCTCCATTTCTTCGAACACATAGAAGAATGGATCATTCTCTAGAACGGGCTCTTCCAAGGATGGAATTACTTGAAAGTTTCCAACCTTCCCCAAAGGATCAATCACCTTCCACCTGTCATCCTCTGGGGAAAGCCCGAAATGCTTCGTAACCTGGTCTCGCATGTTATCCAAATACTTAGCAATGTATACCCCGTGAATGTTATCCGCCAAAGCGAATAATAAGGGGGACTGAGCGAATCCCAAGACCGCTTCCCGGACCGAACTCTTAGCCGAAGCACGGGCTTGAGTCAAGTCCTCCTCCAAGCTCGATTTTTCTTCCTGGGCCCGAAGCAGAAGATCATTAAGTTTATTCCTCTTCTCTTGGGTCCGAGCTTGGGCTTGTTTGAACTCATCGTCCTTGGACTGTAGCTTGGCTTCCATATCCTCTTGAGCTGCTTTCCATTTCTTCTCAAGCTCAGAGATCTGACTGGTTAAGAGTGAGATTTCGGTCCCAGCTCTTAACAACTCATTATCCAACCGGTCCCGGTCCTCTCGTACCGAAACCAACTCGTCATGTTTGATATCAACTTGCCTTTTTGCAAGGTCAAGTTGGTCTTGGACTTCTTGGGACACAACGTGATCACCCTGGTTCTTTACCACGCCGATCGCAGCGGTGAAGCCTTTTCTCAACATCTGTATAGGATGCCAAGGTCAGAATATAATCCTTCGGGCCCTGAAATCGGGCAGGCTTACATTAGTTGCGATGTCGAGGAAACCTTCAATCAATTCCTCCCCAGACACATTTGGCTGAATGTTTTCTAGGTTCTGCTTCCCATACAGATGGAAATCTTTGAGGAAGGCGCTCCTCCAGGAAGCCAACTTCTTCTCCCTCTTGAACCTATCCAGCAGGCCCAAAGCAACTCCCCAGTCGGAGTTGGTCTTAGGGCCCGAGGCAGGTTCCCTCAGAACGATCCCCTTGGTAGGGACCGAAGAATCGTCCCCCTTCTTCAGCCGTTTGACAATATTTGGGGCTTTTGTTCGGCCGTTCTCTTCCCTTTACCTAAGGGGACAGGCGTCAGGTAGACCTTGGCGTTTAGATTGGGACCGGGGAGGACTTTCTCCACGGGAATAGCTCCCTGTAGTAACAAAGCAATTGTGTCAGCACCGATTGGGGAACTATTTCCAATCCGGTAAAGGCCGGAAAGGCTCAAAGAGCGAATCCTAGCCGTTATCACCTCCTCTACTACTCCAAATACCCGAGGTGCATGCCTCTTTCCCGTTGAGGGCTGCCCTGTGCAACGCAGGGTTAGTGTGTCTGCGCTGGTGGTTTGGATCGGGGGGTTCCCTCCAGTTGACGTCCCCGATGGAATCAACGTACCACCCGTCGCTTATTCAGAGGGCTCCGCACTACTAGTTGCTCCTTGGCATCCACCAGAAGAACGGGCCGAAGTTGCAGCTATACGCTTAAGTCTGGAGCTTGGCATCGTTTCGGTTAGTCTGCAAAATAAATACATAAGGATTATGAATGATAACATAAGAATTAACTTCATACCCGATCCCTCAGATGGATCTGGAGAAGAAAAAACTCCCTTTGGGGCTGGGGCACTAGTCCTACTGCGATTCCTATTCTTATTAGCCTCTCCTCCCGAAGCAGGTCCACCCTCCTAAGACGTGCTTCGGGAGGAGNGAGTCGAAAAAAAATATTCTAAATTTAGGTACAATTTAGTTTTTAGTAATTTAAATATTTTATTATTTGTATTTTAATTTATTTATTATTGTCAATTGCTAGTTTAAATTTAAATATTGTATTTTTGAATTATTATTATTATGTTTTGTACATTATTGTGTAATAGATATGGAAGGTGACATACCACGTGCTCCCATAAACGGAAGTGTCCTACATCGTCAGAATAATCACATTAGTAGGAATATTATAAATGGAGAGCATGGTTCGATGATCCAGTATAAGCATGGTGATTATTATTTGAGTAGGTTGGTGGCGTTAGATGCTAGAGTCTCTGCGTGCTTGATACGGTGGGGGTTTTACGGAGTATTCAAGACGATCCGTATCAAGCTGGATAATCATTTGTTGACTGCTATGGTGGAGCGGTGGCGACCTGAGACGCATACATTCTTCCTCCCGATGGGCGAGGTCACGGTGACACTACAGGATGTGTCACTCATATGGGGATTGCCCATATTGGGCAATGTTATCACTGGTACACGACCCAATAGGAATGTTGGGGAGTGGAAACAGTATAGCACTGCCGTGTTCGGGTGGACTCCTAGAGACGAGTTCATTAGTTATCAGAATTTCAGTTTACGTGGTCTAGGAGAGCATGTGTTGGAACGGGCAGCTCTGCCATTTGAGTCTGATGATGATGTCATATGTTTTGCTCGGGCAATCTGTCTCTTCATAGTGGTTTCGATTTTGTTACCGAATAATAATGGGGACCGAGCAAAACTCATCATGATTGACATCTTTAGAGATGATGATGAGATGACGAGACTTAGCTGGGGATCGGCCGTACTTGCGTACTTATATCGAGAACTATGCAAGGCTTCGACAGGTCTCGTGACAGTAGGTGGAGCATTCCGAATTGTACAGGTGTGTCAATGTTATTAATGAGAACTTTAGGATCGGATACCTTGTGATGGGTGAGGCCCAGCAACCATTGGGCCGATTCAAATAGTGAAAACGAACCCCTACAGTCCATTTACACACGTAAGAAAGAGCGGCCCGATGTTCAACAAGTGGACCGAAGATAGCCTTAACGAAATAAAGTGTTTTCTGCCAGCTGGCACCTGAGTTCGGTCCGAACGGTTACAGAACGGTCACAACTCACGTTTTCCACGCTTCGGGCCTACCCACGTTTACCACGCTTCGGGCCCGATCACGCAGACCAGGCCTCGGTCCAACCTCGTTTTACATCCCGCGATAACAACCTCTAACAAACCTGTCAGAGGCGGTTACGGAGCGTGATTTACACACGCTATGAACTCTATAAATACAGGGCAAGACGACGAAAATAGCAGGACCTTTTGGACGCGTAAGAACAGGCCGTTACCCTACCGGAGCTCTTACTGCTTTCTTTTCCTTGTCATTTTCATTTAGACTCTGCTGTATTAACTATGAGTTATTTGATTAGTGAACAGGATAAGAGCATAATCTGCTCTTAGTCAAGTGGTTTTTACCCCAATTCCTGGGATTTCCACTATACATCGCTGTGCATTTATTTATTTCCAGCTTTTAATCGTCTTCCACATCTAAAACAAATCAGAACCGAGTTCGTTTGTTGAACGAACCGGACGACTGTTGGTACCCCCTAAAAAGGGACCATAACAGTTTGGCGCCGTCCGTGGGGACGATTCTCTAATCCCATTTGAGTTTTCTACCAGGGATAGGATAATCAAAGGCATGACGACTGGAACTCCGACAAATAATAGTGACGTGCTTCCCGACAGTCTTCCAGCACCAACATTCACTTTGCAGGATCTGGAAGCTGTCGTCAGGAAGGTGGTACTGGAAATAACGTCGGAAAAAAGTGGAACATAACCACCGGCTGTATCAAGCCCTGTTCCCAAAAGCAGAGGATACGAGAGTGATCCTGACGAGCGCAGTACTGATGAAGAAGAAATCATCAGGCATGGAGTGACAATGGGGAGGCCTAGATATCGGTCTACACCTCCTCCCCCAGTCAGAGCTCTAACTCCCGCTCCTGGAAATGACCAGAAGCAGATGCAGCGTCGAATTGATGAGCTCACCAGGGAGTTGGAGAGCATGTGTGCGCTGAGGGATTGCGAACCTAATCTGGGACGCAATCCTGGTATATTTAACAGGGCCATGGAGGCCCCTATCTTAAGAAGTAAGGATGATGACTGGTGGCATAATTTGCAAGCTGTCCAGGCATCTTCTCATCAATCTGATGGCGTATCAGCCGCCTTGGGAGATTTGATGCTCCCCATTTCTGAGGAGATCTGGGCAGCAGTCCCAGATCGGCATTATCGCAACCCCGAGGGGTTGCCGACATTTCGTGGTGATGGTGATCCGATCGATCACGTTGCCGATTTCGAATTGCGCATGGGAACGGTTTGGGCCTCGGATTCATTAAAGTGCCGCATATTCGTGGCAGGATTACAAGGCGATGTCTGAACATGGTTTAAAAATTTGCCGGCCCGATCCATACAGTCGTATGGCGGATTTATTTTGGCCATCTCTGAGCAATTTGCTCCAAATGTAGGATCGCCCCGAAGCAGGCACTAACTATATCAGCTAAAGCATTTCCCGACAAAGATGAGCCTTCGGTTCTTCATGGAAAAATTCAATAGGACCGCCCGGGGCATCAAGCTCGAGCTCCGGGATAAAATCGATATTCTACAGCAGGTCCTAGGACCGTGCGGCCTTTCGGCCAGCTTGGTGAAGAGCACACCATCCACCTTGGGAAAACTTCTTCAGAAAATCAACAAGTATATTAAGGTGGATGAAGCGATGAGGCTTGGTTATTGGAAGCCTAGCGGGAATTCTGAGCCCGCAGGTGATCATAGGGTTTCCGACCCTAAGAAACAATCGCGAGAAGTAGCGGCTTTGAGTGAAAAAGACGTCCCCCCGAAGCAGGAAGACAATCGGGTGTATTGCGAGCTTCATCATAATCGCGATCACCCGACCTTGAAGTGCCCGCTGTTGAAAGAGACAGTAGATGCAATGAGTAAAGAGAAGCCCGACCGGAATGGTCAGAAGGGCAAGCGAGCGGAATCCCCCGAAGGGGCCACCAAGGTGACGATCGTCACAGGCCGCGGGGAAGAGATAATCGGGGACAACCCCGAAACTACAACGATCGGACGGAGGACCGAAGGTCTCCTCCGCTAGAGCAAGAAAGAGGCCAACACGGTCGTGAGAACCGTGGTCAGGGCCGAAGAAGAAGATGGCGGGGCCGTGGCNCTGTCAGAGGCGGTTACAGAGCGTGATTTACACACACTATAAACTCTATAAATACAGGGTAAGACGACGGAAGTAGCAGGACCCTTTGGACGCGTAAGAACAGACCGTTACCCTGCCGGAGTTCTTACTACTTTCTTTTCCTTATCATTTTCATTAAGCCTCTGTTGTATTAATTATGAATTATTCGATTAGTGAACAGGCTAAGAGCATAATCCGCTTTTAGTCAAGTGGTTTTCACCCCAATTCCTGGGGTTTCCACTATACATCGCTATGCATTTACTTATTTCCAGCTTTTAATCGTCTTCCACATCTAAAACAAATCAGAATCGAGTTCGTTTGCTAAACGAACCGGACGACTGTTGGTACCCCCTAAAAAGGGACCATAACAGTTTTGCGCCGTCCGTGGGGACGATTATCTAATCCCATTTGAGTTTTCTACCAGGATAGGATAATCACAGGCATGGTGACTGGAACTCCGACCAATGATAGTGACGTGCTTCCAGACAGTCTCCCATCACCAACATTCACTTTACAGGATCTGGAAGCTGTCGTCAGGAAGGTGGTACTGGAAATTACGTCGGAGAAAAGTGGAACAGAACCACCGGCTGTATCAAGCCATGTTCCCAAAAGCAGAGGATACAAGAGTGATCCTGACGAGCGCAGTACTGATGAAGAAGAAATCATCAGGCGTGGAGTGACAATGGGGAGACCTAGATATCGGTCTACACCTCCTCCCCCAGCCAGAGCTCTAACTCCCGCTCCTGGAAATGACAAGGAGCAAATGCAGCAACGAATTGCTGAGCTCACCAGGGAGTTGGAGAGCATGCGTGCGCTGAGGGATTGCGAACCTAATCTGGGACGCAATCCTGGTTTATTTAATAGGGCCATGGAGGCCCTATCAGAAGAAGTAACGATGATGACTGGTGGCATAATTGGCATGCGGTCCAGGCATCGTCTCATCAATCTGAAGGTGTATCAGCCGCCTTGGGAGATTTGATGCTCCCCTTTTCTGAGGTGATCTGAGCATCAGTCCCAGATCGGCATTATCGCAACCCCGAGAGGTTGCCGATATTTCGTGGTGATGGTGATCCGATCGATCACGTTGCCGATCTCGAATTGCGCATGGGAACGGTTCGGGCCTCGGATTCATTAAAGTGCTGCATCTTCGCGGCAGGATTACAAGTCGATGTCCGAACATGGTTTAAAAATTTGCCGGCCCGATCCATACAGTCGTATGGCGGATTTATTTTGGCCTTCTCTGAGCAATTTGCTCCAAATGTAGGACCGCCCCGAAGCAGGCAGGAACTATATCAGCTAAAGTATATCCAGGCAAAGATGAGCATTCGGTCCTTCATGGAGAAATTCAATAGGACCGCCTGGGGCATCAAGCTCGAGCTCCGGGATAAGATTGATATTCTACACCAGGTCCTGGGACCGTGCAGCCTTTCGGCCAGCTTGGTGAAGAGCCCACCATCCACCTTGGGAAAAATTCTTCAGAAAATCAACAAGTATATTAAGGTGGATGAAGCGCTGGGCTTGGTTATCGGAAGCCTAACGGGAATTCTGAGCCCGCAGGTCATCATAGGGTTTCCTACCCTAATAAACAGTCGCAGAAGTAGCGGCTGTGAGTGAAAAAGACATCCCCGCGAAGCAGGAGAACAATCGGTTGTATTGCGAGCTTCATCATAATTGCGATCACCCGACATTGAAGTGCCCGCTGTTGAATGAGACAGTAGAGGCAATGAGTAAAGAAAAGCCCGACCGGAACGGTCAGAAGGGCAAGCGAGCGGAATCACCAAGGTGACGATCGTCACAGGCCGCTGGGAAGAGATAATCGGGGACAACCCCGAAACTACAACGATCGGACGGAGGACCGACGGTCTCCTCCGCCAGAGCAAGAAAGAGGCCAACACGGTCGTGAGAACCGTGGTCAGGGCCGAAGAAGAAGATTGCAAGGCTGTGGCGGCAGAGCCCCGCAGAATGAGGGTGGGAGACAGGAGCAAGCTGCTCCCCCACCAGCGGAAACTGGTGCCCAACCTCCTCGAAATGAGGCGGCACCCAGAGAAGTGGCCGGAGATATTTATGTTATCTACGGAGGATTGAGAATAAATGAATCGGTCCAGGACCGAAAGAGAACTGCGCGCGGAGACTCTGCTGAGATCTCCGAGTCTGTGGCGCTGGTAAAATATGATCCCATGGAACGATCCTCCTTCTTCAGAGAGGACATCACTTTCACCCCGGCTGATCGGGAAGGGATCATGGATCCATGTGACGATCCCCTTACCATTACTGGGATCATCGGAAATCGACGTGTCCACAGAATTTTAGTGGATACTGGGGCTTCGTGCAATCTGATGAAGCGCGAGGTCGCTGAAATGTTGGGAGCTGCTGCTCACGATCTCCCGATCGCCAACATAACTCTTTGGTCGTTCGACCAAATGAGCGTTATTCCATGCGGGAAGATGTTATTTCCCGTTACCCTTGGAGAGCCATCCAAGGACCGCTCTGAAGACCTGGAATTCATTATCGTTGAAGTCGACTTGGCCACAACGCTATTATCGGACGGACCGGCCTTAGTAAGTTTGAGGCGGTCCCTTCTACTTATCACATGATGCTCAAATTCCCCTCCATTCNGGATTGAGAATAAATGAATCGGTCCGGGACCGAAAGAGAACTGCGCGCGGAGACTCTGCTGAGAGCTCCGAGTCTGTGGCGCTGGTAAAATATGATCCCATGGAACGGTCCTCCTTCTTCAGAGAGGACATCACTTTCACCCCGGCTGATCGGGAAGGGATCATGGATCCATGTGACGATCCCCTTACCATTACTGGGATCATCGGAAATCGACGTGTCCACAGAATTTTAGTGGATACTGGGGCTTCGTGCAATCTGATGAAGCGCGAGGTCGCTGAAATGTTGGGAGCTGCTGCTCACGATCTCCCGATCGCCAACATAACTCTTTGGTCGTTCGACCAAAGGAGCGTTATTCCGTGCGGGAAGATGTTATTTCCCGTTACCCTTGGAGAACCATCCAAGGAACGCTCTAAAGACCTGGAATTCATCATCGTTGAAGTCGACTTGGCTTACAACGCTATTATCGGATTGACCGGCCTAAGCAAGTTTGAGTCGGTCCCTTCTACTTATCACATGATGCTCAAGATCCTCTCCATTCATTGAGTTATTTTTGTTAAGGGGTATCAGAAAGTAGCTAGGCAATGCTACATGAGCTCGTGTCGAACTTTGGCACCGATCAAAAGGGCCCGGGTGGATTTGCTGGAAGAGCTGCCGCACCCGAGGCAAGCAATGGAACCCGTAGGGTTCAAATTGATTAACCTGGTTGAGGATGACTAAACCAAGACAACTCGCATCGGAGCTCATTTAACCCCTGACTTTGAGAAAGAACTGATCCACTTGCTGAGAAGCCATGTGGATATATTTGCTTGGACCCCGGATGATGTTCCGGGGATTGACCGATCCGATAGTGAACATCGGATCAACACTGAGCCAGGAACGAAGCCTGTTAGGCAGAAAAGGAGACTCTATTCTCCTGAGAAGATTGAGATCATCCGGGCTGAAGTGGATAAGCTGCTACGGTCGGGATTTATCAGAGAAATCCACTACACTGAATGGGTTGCAAACCCAGTGGTGGTTTCCAAACCGGATGGGAAATGACCAATGTGCATCGATTTTACCGATGTTAACAAAAGCTGTGAGTCATATCCTTTCCCATTACCGCACATCGACCGACTGGTAGATGCTGTTTCTGGTAGCACCATGATGAGTACCATGGATGCTTATTCTGGATATCACCAGATCTTCTTGGCTGAGGAAGATCAGAAGAAATCATCATTCATGACCGAAGATGGAGTCTACTGTTATGTGGTTATACCATTCGGTCTCAAAAATGCTTGAGCAACATACCAAAGGTTGGTCAACAAGATCTTTAGAGAGTTGATTGGTCATATGATGGAAGTGTATGTTGACGATATGATTGTAAAATCTATGAATGATGAAGACCACCTTTCTTATTTGTCTCGTTGTTTCGAAGTATGCCGAAAATATAAGCTCAAACTAAATCCAAACAAGTGATGCTTCGGGATCCGAAGTGGAAAATTCTTAGGATATTATGTTTCAGAGAAAGGCATAGAGTCAACCCTGAAAAGGTGCAAGCTANGGAAATGGCGAATGTGCATCGATTTTACCGATGTTAACAAAAGCTGTGAGTCAGATCATTTTCCATTGCCGCACATCGATCGATTGGTAGATGCTGTTTCTGGTAGCACCATGATGAGTACCATGGATGCTTATTCTGGATATCACAAGATCTTCTTGGCTGAGGAAGATTAGAAGAAATCATCATTCATGACCGAAGATGGAGTCTACTGTTATGTGGTTATGCCATTCGGTCTCAAAAATACTGGAGCAACATACCAAAGGTTGGTCAACAAGATCTTTAGAGAGTTGATTGGCCATATGATGGAAGTGTATGTTGACGATATGATTGTAAAATCTATGAATGATGAAGACCACCTTTCTTATTTGTCTCGTTGTTTCGAAGTATGCCGAAAATATAAGCTCAAACTAAATCCAAATAAGTGCTGCTTTGGGATCCGAAGTGGAAAATTCTTGGGATATTACGTTTCAGAAAAAGGCATAGAGGTTAACCCTGAAAAGGTGCAGGCTATCATTGATATGCAACCTCCGAGAAACAAAAGAGAATTTCAAAGGCTTACTGGCCGACTAGCCGCGCTGAGCAGGTATATTTCGAAATCCATAGACCGGGCCTTACCTTTTTTCAGAGTGCTAAGAAAAGCAAGCCATATGGATTAGACCGAAGAATGCGATCGGGCCTTCTCCGAGCTGAAGACTTATTTAAGCACTCCCCCGATGATGGTAAGTCCAACTTGTGATAAACCTTTGGGGTTATATCTTGCGGTATCCGAAGTTGCCGTCAGCGTAGCTCTGGTGACCATACGAGATGACATTCATAGACCTGTTTATTATGTCAGTCATTCTCTAGTATCTGCTGAAACTAGGTATTCCACCTTGGAGAAATTCATGCTAGCTTTAAAGAAAACTGTATCCAAGTTGAAGCATTATTTCGAAGGTCAAACGGTCTATGTATATACGGATCAACATCTTAAAATACTCCTTAAATAGAAGGATTTGAATGAGAGATTGGCAAAATGGGCTATCAAACTCAGCGCTATGTATCTGGAATTCCTGCTCCGAAAGGCGATCAAAGCTC
Source organism: Utricularia reniformis (assembly GCA_009725065.1). Classification (NCBI taxonomy): domain Eukaryota; kingdom Viridiplantae; phylum Streptophyta; class Magnoliopsida; order Lamiales; family Lentibulariaceae; genus Utricularia; species Utricularia reniformis. The sequence continues at coordinate 40,111 of RWGZ01000510.1, forward strand.
AGGTTCTAGCCGATTTTGTGGTTGAAACGACCCGATCGGCCATTTATCTTAACCAAGAGGATGATCAATGGACGATCCACGTAGATGGATCAAACTTCGGGGGAAGAGGAGCGGGCATTACCCTGACAACGGTACAAGGTGATCTTATTCATTCCGCAGTCAAATTTTCTTTGTTGGAACAAATAATGTGGTAGAATATGAGGCAGTATTGTCAGGAATGACATTGGCTCTAAAAATGGGAGTTAGCAGAGTGCGAATGTTCTCAGACTTGAAGTTAGTAGTGGAACAATTCGAAGGGAGATTTGAGACTCACGATCCGATGATGAGGTTGTATTGCGCTAAAGTTATGTAGTTATCCAAGAAGTTCAATGAGTTCTCTCTTGACCATGTGCCACGAGAACAAAACAAGGTTGCCGACGCACTCGCCAAACTGGCTTCGGGCATACCTGACATAGAACCGAGCACTATTTCGGTCCACATTCAGGACCGACCTTTGGTCGAGATTCCAGTGACCGAACAGTCTGTTGAAGAGATCGGGGCTCTATGCCATGAACTCCAGGGCTTGAATATTGATGCTACTGAATCCCTAGGAGAACCCAATTGGATGGACTCCTTTATTAAATACCTCTCGAACGGGTATCTCCCTGAAGATAAGTATGAAGCCAGGAAAATAGAGGTCCACGCTAAGAGATTCACCTTAGTCAACGGACGCTTACTTAAAAAGAGTTTTGAGGGTCCGCTTCTGCGATGTTTATCTCCTATTGAGGCCGATGCCGTCATGATTTATGTTCATGAAGGGATATGCGGCATCCATTCAGTGGCCCGATCTTTATACCATCACATTATTAGAGCCGGGTATTTTTGGCCAACATTGCTCGCTGATGCCAAGCAGTTCACTAAGCGTTGCGCCATATGTCAATACCACGCTCCACTCCCGCTATTGCCTGGGGCTCCACTATCGATTACCCCATTGCCTTGTCCGTTTGACAGATGGGGGATTGACATCCTCGGACCTTTTCCCCGGTCCATAGGGCAAAGAAAATTTTGTATCGTAGCGTTGGAATATTATTCGTAGTGGATCGAAGCAGAAGCCGTAGCCATTATCTCAGAAAAAGTGGTCAATCACTTTATATGGCAAAATATCGTGAGCCGCTTCGGGGTTCCCCGAGCGCTCGTATCAGACAATGGGACTCAGTTCCGTGGAAAAAGCATACGAGATTTATGCATCAAGTTGGGCATCGTGCATCATATCTCATCAGTAGCCCATCCTCAGACCAATGGACTTACGGAAGTATCTAACAAGGTTATCCTGAAGGGATTGAAAACCAAGTTAGAAGAATTTGGGGTAAATGACCCGAACACATCTATGAGGTCCTGTGGGCATACCGAACCACACCTCGCTCAACAATCCAGGAATCACCTTTCTCATTGGTGTATGGTACCGAAGCTGTTAGCCCGGTGGAGGTGGCCATCCGATCAGCTCGGATATCTCAGTACGATGAGCATATGAATGGTGAAAGGAGGTTATTGGACCTTGAGATGATCGAGGAAAAGAGAGATGCAATCTATGCACGGATGCGTGCTTATCAGCGAACTATGGAATGGGCCCGTAACAAACGAGTCCTCCCAAGGGAATTCTTTGAATGCGATCTCGTCCTCAAAAGCATTAAGGTGTAGAGGAACGTTGGAAAGCTGGACAGAAATTGTTAGGGACCGTATCGAGTATTGAAGAAATTGGAATCATGTGCGTATAAACTTGAAACATTGGATGGTATAGAGGTCTCCCGAACTTGGAATGTCATGAATTTAAGGCGATATTTATTGTGAATCTGCGATTAATATGTTTGACTCAATGAAATACATTCTCTTAAACGTAAGTAGAAACAAGTAAGTACAAATACAAACTATTTCTAATGGAATGATGGACCGATCTTGAAGTTGGGTGGAGTAGGACGAATCTAGACTGGTGACCGAAGCTTCTTGTCCGCAAGGCTCCCAAGTTGTAGTGACCGCTCTGACGAGTCAGATGCTCCTGCACTTGCCCAGCCCATGGACGAGTTGTCATTCTCCCAGAACTCATTACGAACTAAAACACTCCCTTCAACGGCATTCAGTTTTTAGGAATGGCCCTTTGCATCTACGACATATGCTACGATAAAAGGAATGGTAGTCAGCATATCGATACATAAGATCGGTCCTAATATAAGACGTATTATGAGCAAAACTTGGCCAACAAAACCTAAGGGACTTTATTAGAACCAAGGTTAGGCCGAAGCTTGTAAAAACTCACACTAAACGCAGACTACGCCTATCCAATCAAGTATTGACTCCAAGGACGGAATAAGAGTAACCCATACACAATGTAAAACGACTGATCCAATCATAATGGGTATGAATAAACCAAACATAACGTCTGGGACCGATGGTTAACTGCCTGTGAGTGTCCCCGATCTTATACTTGTGATTAAAACAACTTCGTTAAAGTAAAACTTATTTTACTTAGAAGTTAGTTAATATCACTTCGTTCTGGTGGTTAAAATAATCAGAGCTGAAGAAGGAAAAAACTTTATATTAAATAAAGAGTAAGGCAGATACAAAGTAATGACTAGATCTAACTAATATGCCCCTCCTCTTTATCTTCCACTTCGGGCTCCTGGGGTTCGGTCCGGGCCACAAGCCGCTTCAATTCTTCCTCTTGATCGGCCACCTTCTGGTTGACCGCTTTCTCCATCTCTTCAAAGAGATAGAAGAAAGGGTCTTCTTCTAAAACAGGTTCTTCCAAGGTCGGAATAACCTGAAACTTGCCATCTCTTTCAAGTGGCTCGATCATCTTCCATCGCTCGTCCGAAGGGGAAAGCCCGAACGTCTAGATAACTTGCTCTCGCATGTTATCCAGATACTTTGCAGTGTAAACCCCGTGTATGTTATCCGCTAAAGCGAATAACAAAGGGGACTGAGCGAACCCCAGAACTGCTTCCCGGACCGAACCTTCGGCCAAAGTGCGGGCCCTTGTCAACTCTTCCTCCAAGGTCGTCTTCTCTTCCTGGGCCCGAAGGAGAAGCTCATTCAGCTTATTCCTGTTCTCCTGGACCCGACCTTGGACTTCATTGATTTCCGCGTCTTTGGCCCCCAGCTTGGCCTCCAGGTCGGCAATACCTCCCTGAGCTGTTTGCCCCGTCTTCTCCAGCTCAGAGACATTGTCAGCTAAGAGTGAGACCTCCGTCCCGGCTCTTAACAACTCATTGTCAAGTCAGTCACGGTCCTCCCGTACCGTGACCAACTCAGTATGCTTTATTTCAAATTGCCTTTTTGCAAGGTCAAGTTGATCTTGTACTTGTTGGGATACAGCGCTACCACCTTGGCTCTTCTCCACGGTGATAGCAGTTGTGAAAGCTTTCCTCAACATCTGCATAAGACAAATATTCTTAAGTAAAAGTGCGGGCCTTCATGTCAAATGAAAATTACCTTAGTGGTGAGGTCGAGGAAGCCTTCCATGATTTCTTCCCCAGTCACGTCCACCTGGACGTTCTCTGGGTTCTGCTCTCCATAAAGGCGGAAGTCCTTTAGGAAAGCAGTCCTCCAGGAGGTAAGCTTCCTCCCCTTACTGAACCTGTCCAGCAGGCCCAGAGCAACTCCCCAGTCGGAGTTGGTCTTCGGGCCCGACCCAGGTTCCTTCAAAACTATCCCCTTAGTGGGGACCGGAGCGCCGTCCCCCTTTCTCAGCCTCTTCAGCTCCTGCGGGGCTTCCGCTTTGGTCGCCCTTTTCCCTTTTCCTAAGGGGACCGGCGGCAGGGAGACGTTCACCTTGAGCTGGGGACCGGGGATAACCTTCTCCACGGGAATGGCTCCCTGCAGCAACAAAGTAACAATTTTAGCATTAATGAAGGAGGCATTACCGATTTGATAGAGGCTGGATAAGCTCAATGAACGAATCCGAGCCTTTATCACCTCCTCTACCACTCCAAATACCCGAAACGTAGGCCTGTCCCCAGAAGAAGACTGCCTTGTGCAGCGAAGGGTCAGCGTGCCCGCGCCGGTTGTTTGGATCGGGGGGTCCCCGGACCCCGAAGGGACCAGCGTACCCCCCGTTGCTGATTCAATTGCTTCAGCGCTGCCCGATGCATCCCTTTGTCCCTCAGAAGGACGGACCGAAGCAGCTGCCATGCGTTTAAAGCGCGAGCTCGGCATTGTTTCAGTTGAATCTGCAAAACAAATACATAAGAATCAGGAAAGATTAAAATATAAACACTACATCATACCCGATCCTTCTGATGGATCTGAACTAGAAAAAACCTCATTCGGGGCTGGGGCTCCGATCCTACCCGCAACACCTATTTCTATCAACCTTTTCTCTCGAAGCAGATCTATTCGCCTAAGGTGTGCTTCGGGAGGGGGGAACATCGCAAGTGTGTTTGCGGTGTCCATGCGGGAGGGGTTGAACCTACTTCGGTCCAACTGACCTATGCGTGGGTGGGTCAAAAGCGGCCATACTTTCAACAGATCCTCCTTGGGGACTGTTATCCAGACGTAGCAGGCCTCCCACGCATGAAGAGACTCCTCCTTATCTACAATTGCGCACTCTTTGGTGCGCACCGCTATATAGTATAACTTGCGGCAACCCAACAGACCCTTCCCCTTTTGGGATCCCACCAAGAACAAATTAATGAAGTGTTCTAAGGTCGGGGCCCGATTCTGTTGGTAACAATAAAAAATAAACACAACTATATACACATAACTGCCCGGGAACAACGCAAAAGTGGGGCAGTGAATCTCCTTAAGCACGGCCCCTACAAAGGGATGTAGCGGAAAACGAAGCCCGCACTTAATAGAGGCGTAACTGACCGGAATGGCCGATGCCGGCACATTCATTTCCGCCGGAAGGAAACAGAGAATATCTTCCCATCCCTTCCAGATAGAGTAATGTGCCGGAATTGAAAACCTAAACCTAAATTCCTCAATGCCCAACTCAGACATAGAAGGGTAACGCATTTTGTGGGGAGCCATAAGTGTATACCTTAGGAAAAACGGATTGAAAAAAAGGGTTGAATGAAAAATCGATTGAGGGCACAAGAACTTGCTGCAATTTCTCATTCGCGATAATGACGGTGAGGAGAAACAGTGCCCAGAATCCTGATTTAAATATTAATCTCCCAGCCAATGGTGAGCCGCCACGTAATACTGCCCAAAACAGCGACTGTACGGGGCGCACTCATCACGCCTCTTGAACTGCCGAATGTGAAGAGGCGCGGGTCGAGATATTAATATTTAAAGAATAACGAAGATAAAAATATAACTTAAATATACGTTATTAAGTTTTAAACGTAATTGGCTCATACGCTAAGGGAAAGATCTGTCCCCTGGACTCTCACTATCTACAGGTACGGTCCCATGTTCTCATGAATGTACAAACATCATGTGATCGGCCTTGTATCACCTCTGCGATTGACAATCAAGCCCGAGGGGCTAGTGATGAGAACTTTAGGATCGGGTACCTTGTGATGGGTGATGCCCAACAACCGTTGGGCCGATTCAAATAGTAAAAACGAATTCCTACAACCCATTTACACACTTAAGAAAGAGTTCCCCGATGTTCAACGAGAGGACCGAATTTACCTTTAACGAAATAAAGTGTTTTCTGCCAGCTGGCACCTGGGTTCGGTCCAAACGGCTAAAGAACGGTCACAACTCACGTTTTCCACGCTTCGGGCCTTCCCACGCTTACCACGCTTCGGGCCCGATCACGCAGACCACGCCTCGGTCCCTACCTCGTTTTACATCCCGCGATAACAACCTCTAACAAACCTGTCAGAGGCGGTTACAGAGCGTGATTTACACACGCTATGAACTCTATAAATACAGGGCAAGACGACGGAAATAGCAGGACCCTTTGGACGCGGAAGAACAGGCCGTTACTCTGCCGGAATTCTTACCGCTTTCTTTTCCTTGTCATTTTCTTTAGCCTCTGCTGTATTAACTATGAATTATTCGATTAGTGAACAGGCTAAGGGCATAATCTGCTCTTAGTCGAGTGGTTTTCACCCNGTTTACCACGCTTCGGGCCTTCCCACGTTTACCACGCTTCGGGCCTTCCCACGTTTACCACGCTTCGGGCCCGATCACGCAGGCCACGCCTCGGTCCCAGCCTCGTTTTACATCCCGCGATAACAACCTCTAACAAACTTGTCAGAGGCGGTTACGGAGCGTGATTTACACACGCTATGAACTCTATAAATACAGGGCAAGACGACGGAAATAGCAGGACCCTTTGGACGCGGAAGAACAGGCCGTTACCCTGCCGGAATTCTTACCGCTTTCTTTACCTTGTCATTTTCATTAGCCTCTTTTGTATTGACTATGAGTGATTTCATTAGTGAACAGGCTAAGAGCATAATCTGCTCTTAGTCGAGTGGTTTTCACCCTAATTCCTGGGGTTTCCACTATACATCGCTGTGCATTTATTTATTTCCAACTTTTGATCATCTTCCACATTTAAAATAAATCAAAACCGAGTTCGTTTGTTGAACGAACCGGACGACTGTTGGTACCCCCTAAAAAGGGACCATAACAGTTATTGTTTCCATGATTGATAAGAATATTTCTATAATCGATCATATAGAATAATCTTCATATGGAAATCTTGACACCCCTCCTCAAGTCGGAAGCATGCAGATATCGGATGCCAGACTTGTTTACGAGAAATGTAAATTGAGCTTTCCCCAAACTTTTAGTCATCATATCTACGAGCTGTTGTCGGGTATTAATATNTGTCACCATAAAACCCGATATCTTATGGTATCAATTAAAATATAGATATTGTCAGATATTTTATGTATCGATCAATATAAAAACATATGGCTTTAAAAACACCACATGTATCTTTGACTCAATCGTTGCCAAATAGTTTATTTGTGGAGTTATAATTTTTATTCCTTATATTTTTTCACATGTATATATTATATAATTAATGATGTTGTGGTTCGAAAACCGGGGGTGTCAACAGTCGACCGGTTTGTTGCAAGACGAACTCGGTTATTATTTATTTGATATGTGGAGAACGGTTATGAATCAAAGGTGAAAAGACGCGAGGATTTTAGAGTGGAAAACCTCGAAACGAGGAAAAAACCACTTGACTAAGGGCTAAAAGAAGTGCCCTTAGTCGGTTCAAATAACAGATTCATGATCATACAAGACATGTTTGTTCTTTAGACAACAGAGAGAAAAAGGAGAGTCGAAAATAAATCGAGAACAACTTCTTTGTGCGAAAGCTCTCGAGAGAAAACGGAAGAATGTCATTTTCTCACACTCTAAGCGTCTTTTTTATACTCCCACTGTACTATATACAGTAGGGTGTCGTTTTGTGTCTGTCCTTTGCTAGGTCGGCTAATGTCAGGCGGAGCAGCCGCCGGAAACGGTCTCACAGAACTGCATGGCGCTAGACCTTTCGGCGCTACTAACCGGCTACTTTCTGGCCATTGGTGGATCGTACGTCTTCGCCGGACCACGCTTCTGACAGGGCTGTCGAGGGTTGTCGTTGCATGGGTTGAGTGAGAATGGCCCGAAGCAACGCCTGTAATATGTAGACCGATCGGTCCGACGCGTAGGAGATGCTGGGCCCTACACATCGGGACCGATCGCCATAGATGATCGATCGGGCCATAGGATCTGAGTGAGCCATTCACTCACGTGGGCTGGCTCTGGGCCTCCAAGTTCGGCTTACGTTGTTTGGGCTTCTCTGGCCAAGCTTGGCCCCGACCCTGTCTGGGGTACCGGGTTCCGGGGATCTCATCACTAGCCCCTCGAACTCTGTCACCACGGGGTTCGATCAACCGATTGAGATCGTTTGTGCATAAGTGTCCGATCACAACGACGGAAACATGTACCCGAACTGGTTGTAACGGCGTCCTTGAGACCGATCCTGCACTTAGAAATTTCATGATGTGGATTTTCAAATTTGAAATCTCTAACAGTTGAGGGTAGGAGCGTAATTCCAGGCTCTGCAATAGCTAACGCCTTTCCAAATTCTAAAGGGGGGGCAGAATGTCATACTGCAGCCGCCTGCAGAGATGACGTGTCACCCTGTGATTAAGCAGTACATGATATAAAAGTCAGGATTTTTGCTTTGTGCAGCCATTATCACTCTTTGCGACAGTCTACTCAACCAAGGAACCCTCCGGCGATTTCGTTCAACCGTTGCTCACCGTCAAATCTTCTTCAAACTTTAAGGTAATCATCCATGGCACCCCGTAGGTCTAGGTACCCTGATATCGCTACAATGGACCTTGAAGCGTTCGGGTCAAGTTTTCCATTCCAGCCAATTATCCCATCTGGAGGGGGAAGGAAGACGTTTCATGCTTCCTTCCCGCTGAGATGAACGTTCCGGCTAGCGCTATACCCGTTAGCTATGCCTCCCTTAGCTCCGGCTTGCGATTTCCCCTTCATCCTTTCGACGCAGCCGTTCTTCGGGAGATTCACTGTCCGACTTTTGCTCTTTTTCCGGGCAGTTATGTATATATTACCGCTTTCATTTTGATGAGAACTTTAGGATCGGGTACCTTGTGATGGGTGAGGCCCAGCAACCGTTGGGCCGATTCGAATAATGAAAACGAACCCCCACAGCCCATTTACACACTTAAGAAAGAGCGGCCCGATGTTCAACGAGAGAACCGAAGATAACCTTAACGAAATAAAGCGTTTTCTGCCAACTAGCACCTGGGTTCGGTCCGAACGGTTACAACTCACGTTTACCTCGCTTCGGGCCCTCCCACGTTTACCACACTTCGGGCCCGATCACGCAGACCACGCCTCGGTCCCAACCTCGTTTTACATCCCGCGATAACAACCTCTAACAAACCTATCAGAGCGGTTACCGAGCGTGATTTACACACGCTATGAACTCTATAAATACAGGGCAAGACGACGGAAATAGCAGGACCCTTTGGACGCGGAAGAACAGGCCGTTACCCTGCCGGAATTCTTACCGCTTTCTTTTCCTTGTCATTTTCTTTAGCCTCTGCTGTATTAACCATGAATTATTCGATTAGTGAACAGGCTAAGGGCATAATCTGCTCTTAGTCGAGTGGTTTTCACCCCAATTCCTGGGGTTTCCACTATACATCGCTGTGCATTTATTTATTTCCAGCTTTTAATCGTCTTCCACATCTAAAACAAATCATAACCGANCCGGCTCATCCGCCGATGTAGAACGCAACTCCGGTGGGTTTCTTACTGCCCATAAAAACCTATGCCCGCTCTTTTCCAACCCAGTCGCCATTTCTTTCAACTGTTTACCGGAAAACACACCCCTCCGGCCAAAACAGAGAAAAACAACGCTTTTACTAGGCTGCAAGTCCAGCCACTTCAAACACTCATGTCTCTCTGCGCCTCCGCCTCCGGCGCCGCTCTGTACTACGGGTACGATTGGGTAAATCGGAGGAGTCGGCGCCTCCAGTACACACAACCCATTTCTCATAGCTTCAATTGCTCTGAACTCCAACGCTTCATAAGTGAAAACAATTATTCCGGCAGATTTCCGAAAATTCCTGGCCATCTCTATGAAATGATTATAAACATTTCTCTTACGAAACTTCAACATCTCCGGTAAGTCCGATGAGTGTACCGGCGGGCATCCAGGAATATGAACAAAGTCATCGTACTCCGCCATGTCCACGGCGAATTTCTCGTGTAAAGTCGGCCAATAAAGCGACACAGCGAGACCAGAAGCGCTGCTAGTTTGACAGAAATACGTCGGTAAATCCAAACTCGTAGAAACCTCAAAAGCCCAATTGCAGAAAGTATCCATAACAAAAGCTCGTATTCTCGATTTCTCCGAAATCTTTCGAAGCAAATTTCTGAGATTAGGGTTGTTAAGACGAGGTATCTCAAAGAAGAGCTCTAAAGGGTTGAAATTCGATCCCGGTGGAATCTTCGGCATCGGGAGGCGGTAGTAAGTTACAGACGGCGGGAAGGCGGTGTCCGGTGTGTCGTCGGTGCTGATAAGTACGACGGAGACGGTGGGGTAATGATTAGCGATGAATAAAGCTAGATCCTTAATGGAATTCATGTGCTCCGGAGTTGTGTACAGTACGACGGCGTCGGGGGAAGACATTGCTGCCGGAGGGGATTTCACGGCGGCGTTGACGGGAAAAACTTAGAGATGAGAAGATTAATTGAATCAATATTATGAATATGAATATGAATATGAATATGAATATGAATATAAATATCTGTGACGTTTGTCGTTAGGTGCACGTTCACCTACTAGTTCAACTACTATTTCATGTGTATTTAGAAATGTGGGGTACCAGGTGCATCAAATATTTAGAAATATTTGATTTACTATGCATCAAATTCAATATAATAAAATAATTAATATAAATATTTAAAATTTTAAAAATATACAAATAAATAGTTTTAAAATAATTTACGAATAAATAGTATTGTTGTGGTTCGAAAACCAGGGGTGTCAACAGTCGACCGGTTCGTTGCAAAACGAACCCGATTGTTATTTGTTTATGCGTGGAGAAAGTTAATGATTCATAGGTAAAGGGGGCGAAAAGATTTTAGAGTGGAAAACCTCAGAAAAGAGGAAAAAATCACTTGACTAAGGGCTAAAAGAAGTGTACTTAGCATGTTCAATAAACGAAATCCTGATTATACAATGCATGTTTTTCTTTTGATCAACCACAAAGAGAGGGAAGATAATCGAAAATAAATCAAGAGTAATATGTGAAGCTAAAGCCCTCAAGAGAAAACCGGGAAAAAGTCATTTTCTCCTTCTCTAAGTGTTCTTTTTATACTCCCACTGTACTATGTACAGTTGGGTGTCGTTTTGCGCCTGTCCTTTGCTACTAGGTCGACTAAGTCAGGCAGAACAGCCGCCGGAAATAGCCTCCCAGAGCTACATGGCGCTGGTCCTTTCGACGCTGCCAGCCGGCTACTCTTTGGCCTCTAGTGGCTTACACCCATTGCCGAACCACGCTACTGACAAGTCTGTCGCGGGTTGTCGTCACGTATGATGAATAAGGATGGCCCGAAATAGCACCTGCAAGAAGTGGACCGATCGGTCTGGGCATATGTAGGGAGCTGGGCCCCACAGCTCGGGACCGATCGTCAGATGTGATCGATCGGGCAAAGCGATATAAATGGGCCATTTATTAATCGCGGGCTGGATCTGGGCCTCCAAGTTCGGCTTACGTTGTCTGGGCCGTCGTGGCCAAGGTTGGTCCTGACCCTGTTCGGGGTATCGGGTTCCGATGATCTCAACAAGTATATAATTTTTAATTCACGTTTGTTAGTTTTTTATTTTCATCATATTCTAATCATTTGTGAATTTCTTTTCCCCATCCACAAGAGCTTCCGTTTACATTCTTATCCCATTTTCATTAACTCTATTTTTTAAAATATGTGTGTGGGTGCTAAAAATCCACGCACCCAAGCACCTAAATCGTATCTGATGCGTGAAATTTGAGAATTTCAAACACCCGTGCAACATAGGTTTAAACTTGAAATTAGGGGTTGGCACGGGTTGGATTTAACGAGTTACGGGTTATGGGTTAAATCATTTAATCCGTACAAATTGACCAAATAGGTTAAAAAACATTATTAACTCGTCAACAAATCAATCCGACATGTTCGAAATTCGGTTCAACAAGTGAACACTTGATATATAAAATTATAAAGATAAACAAGTTTTAATTTTTAAATATAAATAATAATTTAGCACATATTAAATCGTTGATCTACGTAAATCAACTTATGTCGGTTGACGAGTTGATTTTTACTGTACAATCCGTATATTTATTTTTTACGAGATGAACATGTTTTTATTGGTTTGCAGACCAGCCCATGGCAATCCCAACTTGAAATTAATATTTTAAATGTTTGGTTAATATTTAAATAAAATAATAGTTACTATGAATTTAATAGACTTTGTTTGATTTAAAAAATATATCTGAAATTTATAGAATTTTATATTTTTATTTTTTCGAAATAATTATAATATATATTGCTAATAAATTTAAATAATATCTATTGTATAGTTAATAACTTGATTTATTGCATTATTCATATATATCCTATACAAAGGTATCCCGATATATTGGGCTCGTCAAATATAAAAGACGGTGTTTTGCTTTTAAAGCATCTTGAAATTGAATAGATTTTAGACATATTATAATGGTTATGCAAAAGGGTTCTAGACGACAATCAAACTATTAAAAAATATCAATGGTTATATAAAATGTTAATTTTGTACAAAAAAGAAGAATAATTTTGCTATAAAAAATTGTATTATTAGATAAAAAGAGAATAAATCGGATTTATGAACAAATATTCAATATTAATAGTCAAAAAGCAACATAAAATATATATAAATTTATATCAAACAACTAATAAATAATTACAATAATGTCTAGAATTTTAAAACAATCAAAATAATATAATATGTATTTAGTATTATAATTGTGTTGGGTATTAATAGGATTTCGAGAATGTGTTTCATCTTATACATATCATGTTGTATTTTTAATACTATTATTTCTATATTCCGAAAGCGATAAAAATGATATAAGAATTTAAAGTGGTATCCGATCACGTTATCTTAGTTAAGATACTATTGTTTCTGCAATCCACTGTCCAATCCCCTGCAATACAAATAAAACACATGAATTAAACTAATAAGCGTAAGGATAGAAATTGCGAGGTGACCGATCGGACGATAATATGCTCTTGCCGATCAGACGAGAGATATGATAGTCAGTCGATCGGTACTCTACGAAGTGTTGCAGGATCGGTAATGAATTGCTGGAAGAATGGTGTGCGATTGGCGTCCTCAGGAGAAATGTCAACGAAGGCTGCGCAATTACTCTAGGTGGCGGTGTGCGGCAGGTAGTCCTAGTTCTTATAAAGACCTCGTAATCTGTAGAGGGAATGGAAGCTCACCAGCAAGAATCACATAACAGCATCGCTGGAAGAGAGGTAATAACTATTGATCCTCAATCCTTGCGGAAAATGGTGGAGGAAATGGTAGGAGATCTTCGACAATCGCTCCTAGCATCTGGACAGAAATCTGTTGTCCAGCCGCAGATCCAGAATACTCAAATCTTGGTTCCACCAGAAGCAGGTCGGCAAGACGACCAGCGCAGAAATATGAGCTCAGACGAGGAGGAAATTGTCGGTCGGCACCCCCAGAACGAAGTGCCCCGACCGGCTGTCGATCAAGACCAAGCTCATTTTGACGAACTGGTAGCAGAGCTGGACGCAATCAAAAGGCGACGACCAGGGCTAGATACCGATCGTCGGCCGGCTTTTTTCCATGAAGCAATGAGTCAACCCATCAAGAGAGACGTCGGCAATGACTTTCTTCTAGATTTGGAGGATGTTTATCATGACCCTTGCTCGGATAATGAGGTTTCCACTCTGCTTCAGATGCGTCTACATCTTTTTTCTGAACCTATAATGAAAGCTGTGCCAGAAAGTTCGTTCAGATCACCGGACGGGATACCTATGTTCAGCAGGTCCGGAGACCCGTTGGATCATTTATCCGACTTTGAATTAAGGATGGGGACAGTTCGTGCTAGTGACGATATCCGATGCAAATTGTTTGCTGCAACCTTACAGAAAGACGCTAAATCTTGGTTCAAAAATCTTCCATCAAGATCCATACGATCTTTTGAAGATTTTGCCATATTATTCACACAACAGTTTGCTCCTAATGTGGGTCCCCCAAGGAGTAAAGCCGAACTTTACGCGTTAAGATACGCTCCAGGGAAAATCACTTTGAGACATTTCATTGAGAAGTTCAATCACGTAGCTAGAGGGATAAAAATGGATCCTAAAGAAAAATTGGACATATTGCAACAGGTTTTTGGGCCATGTGAACTTTCTACCAGCCTCATCAAGAATCCACATACCTCATTGGGGCAACTTACCCAAAAAATCAACAAATACATTAAGGTAGAAGAAACTATGGTGGCTCTTCATGGTAAGAAGGAGTCTGTTTTTAAAAAATCTGTGGTGAAGAAAATTCATCCCTCGCATAAAAGATGGAGGGAAGTGAATTCGTGCCATACCCGGGGCACGGATACTGTGAATCAAAGGGTATACTGCGAGTTACATAAATCTGTTGATCACTCAACAACTGAATGTAATGTTTTGGGAAACCACATCAAGGAATTGGTAAAAGAAGGAGTGATGGAATACAAGAAGGGTAAAACCCATGAAAAAGAATCCGGTCGGAATAGTAGAGACAGAGATGACGATCGCCGCTATGCATCACGCCAGAGGAAAGACGTGCATAATGACCGATCGCGGCAGAACCATCAAGGGAGAAATGAAAGACGTGGTGATCGTGGTGGGAGACAATGGAGGGATCAACGAAATAGTCGATACGGAGATGATCGACGGGACAACAGACGATCCCCTGCCCCAGAAGTGCTCCCCCCACCACCAGCGAACCCGCCAGCTGAAAAGGTTAATGCAGGAGATGTCAATTCAGGACATAACGAAATGATGTACCCAGAGATTTTTGTAATCTCTAGTGGAGATCGCTAGGATATGACCGGGAAGGAGAGGAAGCGCCATGCTAGGGAAATATTGAATTCGTCAGAAGTCATGTCGGTCAAGGAGGGTCGAAAACTGCTCAGGATAGACATAACGTTCGACGATGATGACAAGGAAGGTATTTATGAACCTCAGAATGATCCTATTGTCGTAAGTGTTGTCATTATCAATCACAGGGTGCACCGAATTTTGGTCGACCAGTAGAGCTCTTGTAATATAATATCAAAGGGAGTGATCGACTACATGGGCATTGGCGTGACTGACCTATAGATCATAAAAATGACATTGTGGTCCTTCGACCAACGATCGGTCACCCCCCTAGGAAAAATCATTCTGCCAACCACGATCGGATCGGGGGAAAAATCACGAACTGAAATGTTGGAATATGTGGCCATGGACATGGATATGGCATATAACGTAATCTTGGGATGACTGGGGCTTAATGCATTTGATGCCGTGCCTTCTACAGTCCATCTGAAGCTCAAATTTCCAACCACGGCCGGGATCGCTACCATAAACGTCGATCAAGCAACCGTACGCTCCTGCTATGTTTCGGCTTGCCGATCTATTGTCCATGCTGTTGAAGATTTACGGGAGCCGAGAAGGGCCATGGAACCAGGGGAGTACAAAGTTGTGGAACTTATTGCAGGAGATTGCGAAAATACTACTCGAATCGGTTTAGATCTTATTCCGTCTTTTGAGATTGAACTGATCAAGTTATTACAGGATAATGCTGAGATTTTTGCCTGGAGCCCGAAGGACTTGTGTGGCATGGACAGAGCAGTGATGGAACACCGAATCAATACCCATCCCAGTGCACGACCGGTAAGACAGAAATTGCGTCATTTTTCGCCTCAGGTTGTAGAGATCATTGTACAGGAAACCTCAAAGTTAGTAGCTGCTGGATATGTGAAAGAGATAAAATATTCAGAGTGGGTGGCCAATCCCGTTGTGGTGCCAAAGGCAGGGGGAAAATGGCGAATGTGCGTGGATTACAAGGGGCTGAACAAATTTTGTGAATCTGATCCTTACCCCCTTCCACACATTGATAAGTTAGTTGACGCTGTCGCATGGAGCACTATGATAAGCACCATGGATGCGTACTCCGGATATCACCAGATTTTTCTTGCTAAGGAAGATCAGAAAAAGTCTTCATTTGTGACGCCAAGTGGTGTCTTTTGCTATACTGCAATGCCGTTCGGATTAAAGAACGCTGGGGCTACGTACCAGCGTTTAGTTAATTTAATTTTCAAAGATTTAATAGGAAAAGAAATGGAGGTGTACGTGGATGACATGATTGTTAAGTCGTTGAATGATGAAGACCACATTTCCTATTTGACTAAGTGTTTTGAAGTATGTCGAACATACCGTTTGAAGCTCAATCCTGCTAAATGTTGCTTCGGCATTCGAAGTGGAAAGTTTCTGGTTCATTATGTCTCTGAGAGAGGGATAGAAGCAAACCCGGAAAAAAATGAAAGCCATTATCGACATGCTCCCACCCAGAACAAAAAAGGAGTTTCAAAGCCTGACAGGTCGATTGGCTGCCCTGAACCGATTTATTTCCAGATCCGCCGATCGGGCCTTGCCTTTCATCAAAGTCCTCCGACAGGGCAACAAGCTTGAATGGGATGAAGAATGTAATCGGGCGTTCGACGACTTAAAGAGATATCTATCGAATCCACCGCTTCTTGTGAGTCCGACGAGTGACGAACCCTTGGGCCTTTATTTGGCAATATCGACCGTTGCAATGAGCGCCGCTTTAGTAACGATTGGCGAGGGAATACATCAACCCGTTTATTATGTTAGCCACACGTTACTTCCAGCAGAGACAAGGTATACAAATATTGAAAAATTTGTCTTGGCATTAAAGAAAGCTTCTATCAAGCTGAAGCATTATTTCGAGGGCCGTCGCATTCAAGTTTTTACAGATCAACCTTTGGAAGCTGTTTTATTCAAGATGGATACGACAACAAGATTGTCGAAATGGGCCATTCAACTCAATGCGATGAATTTGGAATTATTGCCCCGAAAGGCCATAAAAGCTCAAGTTCTCGCAAATTTTGTGGTAGAAATGACTCGGTCAGCAGTGGTGACCGAGCAAGAGGATGACGTATGGGATATGTTTATCGATGGGTCCACTCAAGGAGGGGCTGGAGCTGGGATGCGTTTTGTTACTTCTCGAGGAGAGCACGTAAACGCAGCAGTGAAGTTTTCTTTTCCTAGTTCTAATAATGCGGCAGAGTACGAGGCATTGATTGCAGGAATTAGGCTTGCTTTGGATATGGGAGTGATGCATATCCGTGGGTTTACGGATTCTAAATTGGTCGTTGAACAATTTTCAGGGACCTTTGAGACACATGAGCCCATTATGCAACGGTATAAAGAAGAGTTGGTCAAAATAGTAAAATCTTTAAAATCATTTGTGATATCACATGTACCTATGGAGGAAAATCGTGAGGCTGATGCGTTGGCACGCCTAGCAGCAAGTTCACCAGGTTTACAAGATGGGACCATACAAGTGTTTATGAATTCTAAGCCGGCGATCGACTTGCCAGTTATGATTTGAGCGACTGATCCTGAAAGTGTCGATGGACAATTAATCGGGAACGTTGATGCCGAGCCGATGCCGTTCTGGATGCATTCGCTGGTGGATTATCTGACGATCGGTGTTCTCCCCGAGGGAAGAAACGAGCGACGACGATTAGAGTCAAGGGCACGAAGGTTTGTTGTTAAAGATGACATCTTGTACAAAAAATCTTTTGACGGTCCGTTATTAAGGTGCATTCGCCCCTTAGAAGCACGATCGGTACTCAGCGAAGTACATGAGGGAATTTGCGGAAATCATTCAGTAGCAAGATCTTTGGTTCAAAAGGTTAGACGATTGGGTTTCTTTTGGCCCACCATGGTAGCTGATGCAAAGGACTTCGTTAAAAGGTGCCAACCATGTCAATATCATGCTAATTATCATAAACAACCGGGCTCGGAGCTGAATGTTACTCCACTCCCTTGTCCTTTCGATAGATGGGGAATTGACATTTTGGGACCATTTACACGATCAATAAATCAAAGGAAGTTCTGTATAGTTGCTGTGGAATATTTCTCCAAATTGGTTGAAGCTGAACCAATATCGTCCATTACAGAGGATGATGTTAAAAAGTTTTTATGGAAAAATATTATTTCACGTTTTAGAGCGCCACGGGTGTTGGTGTCAGATAACGGTACGCAGTTTACAGGAAAGAAGGTTCAAGATATGTGCATTGAGCTGGGAATCAAACAAATGTTTTCCTCTGTTTTGCATCCTAAGACCAACGGCCTGACGAAGGTATCGAACCGTGCGATCGTTAAGGGCATTAAGAGGAAGCTGGAAGATATTGGAGGCATTTGGCCTGATCGACTGCAAGAGGTATTGTGGGCATATCGAACAACTCCAACACATACCACTGGTGAGACTCATTTTTCATTAGTTTACGGATCGGAAGCCTTAGTACCCGTAGAGAATACTTTGAAAACACAAAGGGTGGTCATGTATTGCGAAGAAGAAAATGACAACTTGAAGAGGATGGACTTAGATCTAATCAAGGAGAAACAAGAAGATATCTACGATCGTCTGTTAAGATATCGTCGGACCATGGAAAAATGTTATAATAAGAAGGTGAATCCCCAATCGTTTTTAATATGGGACTTGGTTCTGCGAAGTGTGGAAGCACAGAAGAATCTTGGTAAACTCGATCGTCGATGGGAAGGTCCTTACAGGGTAAAGGAAGTGTTGTTCGGAGGCGCTTATAGATTGGAAACATTGGAGGGCGACGAATTCCCAAGATCCTGGAATATTGATAATCTCCGAATTTATCATCCATAGTTCGGGTAACATTTTCTACTACTTCTAGCAGTTGTGATAAAACTTTGCGACTTTCCAAGTTCTTTAAATGCTGTTAGCATGAATTGATTACCCATAACATCAAAATTTGTTGAGTGACAACACATGCAATATTGTGTCATTAAAGTCGAACGTCATATTCTGGTGACCCTTTCGATTATTCTTGCATGTCGAACCTATCGATAACCGATAGCGACTTTGAGGAATCCATATCGGCTTTCCATGCTTACGTCTACTCATGGCGATCAAGCATCTACAAAAAAATACGTCGAACGTTCCTTTTCAGGAATACTCTTCGGCTAGAATTACGTCGAACGTTCCTTTTCGGGAATACTTTCGGCTACAATTACAAATTACGTCGAACTTTCCTCTTCAGGAATACTCTTCGGCTCACTAAAGTATCGAACGTCCCTTCTCAGGAGACCTCTTCGCCAAGAATGGTGTCGAACGTCCCTTCTCAGGAGACTTCTTCGCTTATAATAGCGCCGAACGTTCCTTCTCGGGATACCTCTTCGACTATAATTGTGTCGATCGTTCTTTCTCAGGATACATCATCGGCTATAACCGCATGGAACGATCCTTCCCAGGAATCCTCATCGATATCGGTTACGTCGAACGTTCTTTACTATGAATACTCTCTGACTGAATCATCTTCAAAAATTTGGCAAGTTTTCTATATTAAAGAGATTACTTATTCCGTCGCTCATGAACCAGAAAACTATTTGGCACAACTTCATATTTTACTTTAAAATATGACATCTTTTATACGGAAAAAGTTACGAATAAGTACGTCCGATTGATCAATATTGTAATATTCTTCACGAGTGGGAATTAGATATGGCACACAAGTGCTATATAATACACATATGTGCTAGGGTCTACTTCGGTAAATTACCACTACGCCATTGTTGGCATCTCATGGTTTAAATGTTATGGAAAAATCAGATGATCGGTCGACACTACAGACAATACTTAAGCAGGGTTCTAAAATTGTAACGAAATAATTGTCGATCGGTATTGAAGCAGTAAGATAATGATTAACAATTAAAGTTATTCTTATTGAAGAGATTATAATACAACATTCAGGAAGATGATGAGCTAAATGTTACGGCCCCTAGGTTCACAAGAACGATTGAATCCAACCGATCGGCGTGTGGATGAAATTCTGGATCAGGATCGTCCGGTCCGAGGGGCAAGCGAGGATTAAAATTCCCACCAAAAGTGAGTGGATCGACACGCTCCCATTCTTCGGAGTTAGGATTAAGTTCAAAAATGTTGACGATCTGTTCCTTAATTATCGACTTCTGCTCCTCCACCAATCCAAGGGAGTAAGTCATCGCCAAGTTTTTGAATGTTGGCGAAATCACGAACCGATCCAGAAATGACGATCTATCCTCTTTATGCTGTCGATCGTTTGCTCGAGAGCTGACATCCGGCTGTCATAATTCAAACACTTATGGTTGATATCTTGGAGAATGCCATCTGCAGAGTTCATAAAATGCAGAACCTTGTCTTTTTGGACCGTTAGACTATGGCGATATTCCTCCTCAGCATATTGAAGCGTCGTTGCGCTAGATTGGCATTTTTCCGTTCGACCTCCAGCTTAACTTCAAAGAGGTCGCGCTGGACTTTAGCTTCGGCTCTCTTTTTCATTTCTGCCTGGATTTCTTTAGCTGAACGGGATAATTCCTTTGTGACCACATCCACTCTGTTCTTCAGAGTATTGTTTTCTTCCTGAATGTGGGAGAGTTCTTGGGCACGACGCCTTGCTTCGGCTAGCTCTCCCTCTAGCCTAGCAATGTCGATTCTGTCCTCTGCGGCTTGATCATGTGCCTTAGAAAGTCTCTGCTGTAGAAGTGCGACCGCCTTTAAAGAGCGCGTTGTCTTATGATACAGAGACAACATTTCCTTTGATGTCTGCAGTGGGCAACACATGATTAGAGCAGCCATAATTGGTATGGAACATTTAGATAATGTTATGAAAAATACCTCACGAAGGGCGATTGCCGCTTTGCCAAGAGAGACAGGTGGGTCGGTCGACAAGGTGCCGACCACCATCATCTCGTCAATATGAGTGCTGACGAGCTTCCCCACAGCCAAAGAAACCGTCGGACGTTTCATGGCGTCGCTGCCGACCGGTTGTGGAAAAATGAAGTTATCTCCCATGTTTTTGCTCTGGAATTCAGCAAACCATGAAGGAAAACTCTGGCTTTCACATGATGAACTAGCTTCTGACAGGGATGCGGCTTCATTCGCCATCTGAGTTTGGACTGGAGGAGACGGAAGGTCGGTCATTGGGGTTGTTTGTGACCTCGTAGGTGATTCCCTTGGATAGTCGATCAGTTGGACTTGCTCAGCCTGCAGGAATTCATTGAAGAGTAAGCGACGATCAGCAGTCCAACCTGCAATCCTAAAACAACTTTCAAGTGTTAGATCGTCAAAAAATTAGGTTACCCTTTCACCAAGGGATTCCATAGGAATAGAGGCGATCGACAAAGGGTTGGGTGGTGACCCTTCGACATCATCGGCCGATCGCGGTACTTCTGCCGTTTCAGAAGCGTCATTTCCCGCATTTATTTTGAGGGGTGATGAAGGGGGAGATGGTGATGGAGACTTCTTTTTAGACGCGGAAGCCTACGAATATATGGACAAAATGAAACAACGTTAAGACTATGAATGAGCAAAAGTGCGATTACCTTCACCTTTTTAGCCTTCCTCTGCAATCCTTTGGCGATCATCTCTTATTTCCTCTTCAGTTTCCCTCCAGAAGAAAGTCTAGAAGAGGAAGCTGAAATACGGAACAAACACTCAGTCATGACTAGAATGAATGAAAAGATTATAAAATCAGCTTACGTTCTTCGGGAAGAGATGATGGTTGAGCCCAGGGTCGACCGATGCGTTCGCTCATCGATCGACCTGTTATGCGCATACGGGAAAGATTATCCTCTGCGCATACCACTTTCCAGTTAAGACGATCGTATTTATTTGGAAAGTTTTCCATCAGTGTGGGCAAGTTCTTCAGTCGATCGGCAGTTAGAATCGTTTCTTCACCATCGACCATGAACTTGCCAGTGTCGAACGATACTTGGAGAGGGAATTCAAGGTTATCATCTTGAAACCCGACCCAGACGAATGAGTTGTACCAGTCGCGTTGCGAATTTGGTCGCTCGACAAGATCGTTGTTTTTACCTCTGCTGGAGAAGTACCACAACTTACGTTGGGCAAAAACGTGAGTACCCGATCGCCACATCACCTTGTAGATCGTCAGGAAGTTGGTGACGGTCGGGGCCATGTTAGCAGCATCGCAGTAGTGGATGAATGCGACGATCACCAAGTAACTGATTGGCATCAGAGCAAAAACGGGCATCGCCAGGGCCCACAGCAGTTCAGCGACGAATGGATGAAGGGGGAATCTCAATCCGTTCTTCAAAGCAGTGATCGTCACTGGTATAGGATTCTCCAGGGACGATCGTCCGACTGCAGGCCAAGGCTCAGAACCAGGCTCGCCGACTTCCAGTTGGTATTCTTCATGGAAGCCAAATTTGTCACGAATCATGTCAATATTCAAAGATGGAGCCATCTACAAATAAGAATATGCATCGTAAATACCCATAAAACAAGAACCCACTGGAAAATCAAGAGAATCGAAGAAACTCGCTCGGATATTGGGAAAAATAACGTTTTGCTCGCGGTAAGGAAATAAAACCGAATTAAAAGGTCGTACAAGCCGGAAAAGTAAAATAAACCTGTGGAATTCGTGCGTCTGACGGAGAAGAGTATTCGCCGGAGATAATGGTTGAAATCGCCTGAGAACATAAGGTTGAAATGAAGTCGGAAGCGCGATAGAATTGCAATGCAGACGAGGGTTTTGTTTGTGCGCAACGCTCAGGATTGTGCCACGTGGACGACCAGGATTGTGACTTTCTAGCTTCCGCACGAATTTCAAGATGAGCGGATATGACACGATGAGTACGGAGAAAGATTTGGAAAGTATTGGCGCCGATCAGTATATTTATTGGTCATTTGGGGCTACATGTAAGTCACAATAATTTCAACTCCCTTTGGCGTTCGACTTTGACGATCGGATGGAGTTGAGGGGCTAATGTTAATACATGACTTACGGAGATACGATCAGGGTTAGGCGAGGTGACCGATCGGACGACAATATGCTCTTGCCGATCGGACGAGAGATATGATGGTAAGTCGATCGGTACTCTACGAAGTGTTGCAGGATCGGTAATGAATTGCTGGA
The DNA here is from genome assembly GCA_009725065.1 of Utricularia reniformis. Lineage (NCBI taxonomy): Eukaryota > Viridiplantae > Streptophyta > Magnoliopsida > Lamiales > Lentibulariaceae > Utricularia > Utricularia reniformis. The sequence goes on from RWGZ01000510.1 coordinate 62,799, forward strand.
AGAAGGGTGTGCGATCGGCGTCCTCAGGAGAAATGTCAACGAAGGCTGCGCAATTACTCTAGGTGGCGGTGTGCGGCTTCAGCGTGCACAAAAGTCTTATAAATAGGCTCGAGGTGGCTGCGGGGAAATCGTAATAGATTACGATAAGATTGTGTGTGATTAAAATATGTAAAATGTTTGTCTATAAAAGGGAGAGGAATGAAAGTGTTGAAGGATAAGCTGGAGGGAGAGTTCCCAATCAAAAGTTCATAGTGAATTCTTCCTGGGTTTGGTACCCCGTGGGTTTTCCTCCCGTTTTTCGGGTTTCCCACGTATAAACTCTTGTTATCTTTGGGTTACGGCAACCGTATACCAGCGGTATCCTCACCAAAATATAAAACATCACAGAGTAAATTTTTACTCTTAACAATATATAATAAGGTTTTTACAACATTGTTGTAATTTATTGGTCTATTGTGACATCCGGTAATTGAGTTGAAGAATTCGATTGATAATATGTTACGAGAGTGATTTGTGGGTGATTCTTGAGCTCTTCCTTCTATACATAACATTTAAACACATGTGTGCATTACTTTTGAGCGATACTTGTCATCTTCATGTTAACTTAAAATGGATTTTATCGATTAATTTTCGTTACGAACTCACATATACGGAGGAATGAAATAGACACCAAAAACTTTTATTTAGAACCTGAGTACTGGGAGAAAACCATGGACCAACACTAGTCAATCCACTATCACCAAATAAACAACAGATTACAGTTCAAGAACTATCTAGTTCTTGAAACATTGATAACGAGCAACAAACAATGAAGATTATCTCAACAAAACTCATTTGAATCCTTTAGTGTTCTCCATCTGTGTTTTTCTTCTGATGATTATGAGTCTTGTGGTGTCGCATTAAGTGCGACTGGTTGTGTATAAATACACTTATGAAATAGGTTTAGGTTTAAGGCACATTTCCTACTACCGGTCGGTATCAGACCATCCGATCACTCTCAGTATCTAGTTCATCCAATCTCGTTTGGTATCTTGCCTTCGGCTGGCGATGAGGTATCTACTATCGAGGTCTTTATCTGCTCTGAGGCTGGAACTTGTGGGAATTATATCTTGTCGACCATGCAGATTTTCCATCATGTGTCGACCATGTAGATTTTCCATCCTATGTCAACTATACAAATATGTCTATCGTACTGTGTCGACATGTAGTCTGTCAATCGTATTGTGTCGACCCACAGATCCGTCGACCACATATGTCAACCAACAGATCCATCGACCACCTATGTGGACATGCAATGACATCGACCACATACGGCGACTACCTTTGTCGATATGCATTCCGTCGACCGAACCCAAAGATGGGCGTTCCACACTCAACACTTCATTCTAAAAACTTATGGTTTTTAAGATCTAACGTTTTTTGTGATATATACTAGTTGTAGTGCCTCGATAACACATTTTGATTAGTGGTTCCAATTCTGGAGACATTTACATTCATTAACATAAAGTTATCTTCCGTAAATTTTCTTGTTATGACTAATGCATGCACATGAAGTTAAAACTCATAAAAAACTGTAAGAAATATAGGTGATTATTCGATCGCATACTGTACCATATTGAATACCAAAATACCACATACCATTTTTTTTTACAAAATCTAAAAGCAATATCATCGTAATAAAATTTTGATGCCGATACTAAAATAACAAAATTATTTCGATATTTTGGTATCATACCAAAATATTGAAATTTAAATAACTTAGGATTATGTTCTATTATAATTATTAATTTATACGATTTTGTGTTACAAACATTAATACAAAATATAACGTCATACATTTGTATGAATTAATTTACTTAAACATTAATAAGAAGTCAAACATTAATCACATTTTTAATGGTTATAACAACCTTAAATTCTATTAGTTTATATTTTAATATGTATGTTGAAAGTTCTTAAAATTTGAAAATTAAAGATGAAAACTATTATTACAAAATAATTATGAAAATAATATTTTATTAATGTAAAAATTTATTTAAAGTTTTCAGAAATATTTCTATATTTAAAATGTAATTATGTAATTATATTTAATAAAAAATATATACAAAAAATAATTTTTATTTACTTACCAAATACCAAACTAAATAATTAAATCATTCAAAATCAAATATCAAATATCAATGACTAAAATAACAAAATTTTTGTATGATATTTGATATTTCGAAATATTTGCTCACCAACCATAAAATTTGTGGTTTGGCTATTTTGTTTCTATGTGCAAGAACCACACTTGTTTGTTAGTGCAATAACACAAGAATCGAACAATGAATTGTCAAAAGGATCAATTCTTATTTGTGATAGAATACCACTTAAAAATTTGGTGTTCTTTTTTATTTTCAATAAAATTATCGAAGAAAAAAAAAGTTAGATACCAAATATTTTGATAAACTTGAAAGCATTTTGAACCATAAAAACAATATTTTTTATGTCTATTTTTATACCAATACGCTTACAATAGTAGTAAATTTCAAAATCTGGCATTAACAAGCACGAACAAACTAAAGTATCAGTTTCCTACAAGACTATCATCGAATATTGAGAACAGTAGCAGCAGAAACACATGAGTACATGACCTAAACCTCTGCCTTATTCCCTGAAAAAGTCAATGAAAATATGAATCAAGTGTAACAAGCCATTGCAGATTCAACAAAGCTGATTAATGAAGAGTTCCAGCTCCAACAGTACCAAAATAGATGACCCATGTTCATTTTTCATTCCACCTGAGAAATCGTTGATGCTTGGCTTCTCATGTTGATGTTTTTTTCTGAGTTTAGTAAACCCTGTGGTGATTGTAACAAAACTGTACTTGGAGACTTCGCCAGAATACCGAGAGCCTTCATGCGTTCAATTTCATTGCCTGCAACAAGGAAACAGCATTGAAGGTGTCCCTAATAAGTGGGTATCTTGTATGTGATTCAAGTAGTGAGGAGAGCAACGATCAAATATAACACATATTGGAAATGTAAAAAAGGTGCAGCAAGTAAGTAGATCGGTAAAGGCGTTCTTCCACGAGCAAAAAGTTTCAGTAACATAATCAAACTGATCATAAGCTGAAACAACTAAAGGCTGTTAAAATAAAAAAATAGCTATTTATGATACTATTCCCCAAAACAGTCAATAATATTTTGCTATGATAAACTAAAGGAGCCAATCCTTCTCAGATTTATTGGTTGATTTTTCGAACATAATTGCTCAACTTCAGAAGCAGCTGAATACCAGTTACTGTAAATGTTTTAAAAAATATGATTGTGTACCTTCATCAATGGTTAGCTGGATGGCTCTTTTCTCCAACTCTACTGCATGTTGACTAAGCTCAGAAGAGGTCATACGCAATAGAGCTGATGCCAAAACAAAACGTCAAGCACTTTTCCAAATAATACCAAATATTTAGACTAGAACGACAAGTACTTACTTTCTATATATTCTTTCTGGTTAGAGTCACTGCATTGCTTCAGAAATGCTTGTAAGTGAATGAAGCGCTCTGATCTCAACATATCTCTACTGTTCTTCGAATCAGCATCACGATTAACCTCAGGAGAAATCTTTTCTGTGGAAGTGATATTCTGGGGCTTTCCAAAAGAACTCATAATGGATGGACTGCCACTTGGAAAGACGATGGTTGCTGTTTTAATACTTGGATCAGTCACAGGGACTTGACGAAGACAAAAATCTTTCAAATGGGTTGTAGTTGAAGGGATTAACTGCCTCAGTTGACCAACATTCCTCGACTCAGAAAATCTTTCCATACTGCTCTGCAGTCTTCCCCTTCCGAGTTCCAAGTCAAATCTCCTATTCGCATTCATAATATTCTCATTTTTTCCATGATATGCCAGAGACGAAGTAACATTAGAACCCAAGTGACGCTCAGACCGTTTAGTCCCAGAAACCTTAATAGAATCATTTGATTGCCTTACTTGAATAGGAAAATTCTCTTGAGGCTTTTGAATTGCTCCAGCGTTTTCATTTTGAACATCTATCAGTGCCATCTTTTTTGGAGCACCTGATTTTGGCTTCTCATCAACAAGAGGGGCACTCCCACTACAGCTCCCTCCATTACTATTGATCATGTCGAAACCAGAGCTAAAATGACTACAAATTACTTCACCAAGATATCCAAACCTAGAAGATATCAACAAGATCAGTAAATTACCATCTATTGAGTGCCAATATTCGAATCTCAAATATTAAATGACCTAAAGTAAAAAGGTTAAATATCACTTTCAAGTAAAATGAGTACTCACCTTCAACTAATATGGACATAAACAAAGCTCGAGTTAATCTCAACGGACACATTGCACACTCAAGCAAGTAAGGTTACAAGCATTTTCTGTAGAATTGCTCAACACATCGTTAAAGAATAACAATTTTACCTTCGGTATGACTTCTTGGGGTATATTAGAACCTCAGGAGAAAGCAAAAGCTTATTTTCCACTGATCTTCCTAACTTGAACAATCAGCTGTCTGGAAAAAAATCGAAATGTTACATGCTAACCCCTTGAGAGTTCGCCACTTTGCACTGTCTCATAGCGAACAATATGAAAAAAATGCGATAACAATTGATGACCAGTTCTGCCACAGGCCAAGCAAAACGTTGAAGAAACCTAGCGTAAAAGCTGAAGATTAGGAAATTTAGCACTTGGTTCACGGTTGCCAAATTCTGGATCGTATCGAAAATGAATTTCGAAGAGGAGAACTGAATACAAACTTCAATTGGTTTTTACGAATTCCAATCACAACAATGAACAAACTACACAGCGCCGGCTGATCACTCACATCTTTTAGTACTCAAAAACTTCAAAGCAAGGAAGCATATACATTGAACATTGGGCCAAGTTTTAGTGTTGGCCTGAGTATAACGGCCCAATTCTCCTGTCTTTTAGTTCTATATATCAAAAATTTTAAAATTCATTTGGTTGAGAATAGTCATTAGGCGTCCTTGGTCTTTTATCCAAATAACAAACTTAATTTTTTTTGATCAAATTAATGTACTTTCTAATTTTTCAAGTAAACTAATCTACTCACAAGTAGTAAGTATTCCAAATAACATATTTAAACAAATGGAATTGATTAAGCATAACAAACATGAATTTTTAACACAAATACCATGGATTCGTAATTATAATAACTATTTACCATGAAGTTTATGGAAATAAAGGATTGTATATGAATTCTTACTTTGTAAATAATATGATGATATTATAATACATAATTATGACAAAATACCAACACATATAAATTCAAGATCAATATCTACCGATATGAAACAAAAATTGTTCGGGTCCATAGAATAAATATCAATCCAAAATTGATGATTTGGGGAGCAATTTATAAAACCATAACAATTTTGTAATAATACCAACCATAGGTTGGGTTGGGGTAATACCGGGGTCTACCCCAATTCTGTGGAAGAATTGATTTTCTACGTTTCTTTATATGTAGAAGATGCGAACTCAGAATTTGCATGTTATATGTCAGAACGTGCGAATTCTGACATATAACATACACCATGTCAGATTAGTACCGATAGAGTGTGAATTCTGACGTAACAAGTTGTTTGTACGTCCATAAATCATTCACTACTCCCACATCTTTTTCTCCACCTCCCACTTCTTTTTGTTCCACCTGATTGCTCTCCATATATTTTTCTTCTCGACCACTTCAAAGAAGGTAATAAATAACCTTTCATTTGTTTTTCTTTTTTTATTATTATTTACTTAGTTTTGTTTAATTTGGTTGGAAAAATTGTTGGGGTTTAGTGTTTGTATTTAGGATTTAATTTTTATTTTTAATTTAATTAATGAATATTGTTTAAACTTATGATAATAATAGGGTAATTATGTAAAATTAGTTATTGTTTTTAGTATGTATTAGATAAGAAATTGATATATAGTTTTACTTAGTATATATATTTAGGGTTTAAATTGATGTTGGAAAAAGATAATGATTTTTAATATTTAATTTATGAAAATTTAATATATATATTATTAAGTTTTCAGGTTAAGAAAATATTTTTGTAAGTTTTTGAAAATAGAAAAAATGTAATAATTATTTTCGAAAATTGAAAATATGTAAAATAGAAGATACTAATATTCACTTTTCAAGAATAGAGAATATTAAATATATAATTTTGTAATATTATCATATGTAAATTTTTAAATTTGTGATTTGAATATTTGTTAAATATAACATATACTATTCTTTCTAAAATTGTATTATGCCATAATATGAAGTAAGTAATTTTTCAAAAATAGAAAAAATCTCTCTAACTTTATGTAAGTAATATTCTAGACATATTAAATAGTCCGAAATAATATTCATTTAACATGTATATTATTCTATATTATTTTTTCGATGGTAAAATGTATATATATTTGAAGTTCGTTTGTAATAGGTTTACTTTATGGCGAGCACTAGTACTACACTATTGGATAGAAATGTTTTGGTATTACAAGATGAGCATTGTTCGAGTCATGTTTTAAATGGGATGAACTTAGAGGATAAACTAAGTTTCAAAAGCTCATACAAATACACCGGAAACTTGAAAATTCCAAAGAAAGTAGGTATAATAATCGATGGTTGGGGTTTTTACGGGGTATTGAAGATCGTCCGGATTCGACTAGATCATCATTTGTTGACCGCCTTGATTGAGCGCTGGAGGCCTGAGACCCATACTTTTTTTGTTGTAGGAGAGGTTAGTATTTAATTTGTATTCATTTATTATTTTTTCAAATAACCGACAAATAGTAACTATTTTGTATCCTAAGCCACTATTACCCTCCAGTATGTTTCTGTTATATGGGGTCTCCGTGTAAACGGGGTACCCATTATTAGTAGGAGGACAAAACGTACACATCTCGGGTGGCAGGAATTTATTTTTGATCGCTTCGGCTAGAATCCCGACAATGAGAAAAACTTCGACGGAAATTATTTTAGGATTGCCCCATTCGGAAAGTATTTACTTCAAAAGTCCGCATATATCACAGATGATGACTCTGACGAAGATTTAATCCGGTAAGGAGTATTGCATACTTTAATACCTTAATTAAATTTGTAATTCACCTAATGTAATGTAGGTATGCTCGGAGTATTTGTGCTATGTTACTGTGTTGTGTAATGTTCCCTGATAATAAAGGGGATATTGTGAAACTTATGTTGCTCGACCTATTTTCCAACGATGAAGAGGTTATTCAACTGAGTTGGGGTTAAGTTGTTCTAGCCTATTTATATAGGAACTTGTGTCATTGTTGTATGATCGGAAGAAGCAACGTAGGCGGACCTATGCGACTATTAATGGTAAACATCAATTCATTTGAAGCCATTTTTAAAATTTTAATGTACCACTCTTCAACTTGGCGCAGATATGGGCATATAGTCACATTGATCGAATAAAACCTCAAATAAGTAAACACCTACTTCCAGGGGACTCTTATGATGTAGATTGTCGCATGGTCTATGGGTGGAGGTAAGCGCTGAAGAGAGAATATTTATGCGTTTATCTTCACTTAAGCGGTGTTATATGTATTATTTTGTGATGTTAAGGTTTGAAAGGAAAATGGTGAAGACCATAGCGCCGAGTAATAAGTTGACAGTATGTTGAGATGCATTAGATTTGATGTCTCGGGATGAGGTATGATTTTATATAATTTTATATAAATTTTAGAAAGATAGTTCTATTCCATTGTAGTTTACTTGGTTACCCTACGAGGTGGCGGCTATTGATATGGTGGGTGATGAATGTCGTGTCCTTTGGAAGTATCGGGGACCCATCATATTTTTCGGCATTGTCGAACCAGACAACGTACACAGAGTCACACCTCAGTTCGGTCTTCCACGGTGTATCCCACCTAATGAAGATGCAAGATTCCATGAAACGCATATTCCATGGCGGGAGTCAGGGGAGGACTGGTATGAAGTACATTCGATTAGTATTGCTACTTGGGCTAATCAATTTAATATGTTGTACGAGCACACACTACCAGGTGTGACGGAGTACGAGTACCATTCTTGGTATTCACGTGTTTCCGTGCTTTATTTGGGTACCTCCCGACCTAGTAATGCCATCGGATGGATTGGAGGAATAGCGCAACCTATTGTGTATGGAGTACATTTGTTTGATATTGAATTTATTTCAACCATTTGTTCATTTTTACCCTTTTTTAGGCCTCCCGGTTGAGTGATGTAGCTGGTGGAATTGTTGAAGAGTCCATGTCCACACAGTTGACACAAGACTCGAATGTATTGTACGGTTACCTACATCATAATAGGTTTAATCCGTACTTCAGGTCCTTTGCACAGCACAGAACCGATCGTGAGCATCACCCACCGCCACAACATGGGTTCTTGATGCCACCCTCTTTTCATCCTCATTTCACGGGGGTGATCCTTCACAACATGGGTTCTCGATGCCAGGCCCTTTAGCCCCACCAAATCAAAGCTGGACTCCACAACAACCTTTTTAGCAGTCTGGCTGGGGCCGAACATCTTTCAACAATGAAGCACCCTTTGGATACGGCCATGTGAATGTGCCATCTTTTGCGGGAGTGTCACCCGTAGGGCGATTGTTTGATAGCCCTAAGCCTAGCTAGACCCAAGAAGGCATCACTGGATTAGGAGACGACAACGAAGTTCGACGACCACGTTGAGGTCGCCGAGCCCCTAGGCCGCGTAACTGTGGGACGGGAAGTCATTATGATGTACCCCGTGGGTGAATTACTCATTTCACTTTATGTCTTTATTGCATTTTGGAATATTTGATAAAATTCGGAAACAAAACATTGTTGTATTCTAAATAAATTTAAATTAAAAATGTGTAAATCAAAATTTAAAAATTATCACGGACCAAGTAGAATAATACAAAAGTCAAATAAAATTTAAACTATCCATCCATCTCCCCTGGAATTATTGTCGACCGCGGTCTCCTGAGCAATGTCTTTTCTCTTCTGGCATCATAATACAAACTCCATCCAAGATCTTCCCACTCTCTATCAAGCCCTAAATCATGTAGGTGACGATGTGAATATTAGTGTCTTAACATCTCTAGCATCGCCTCTCGCACAATCAAACTTTATTCGGTTATTCCATGCATGTGGGCAAAGTATAGAGCATCAGAACAAGACAATCGATGCGTCAACCATATGCCACAAGTGCATGTCTGGTTCGCAATGTCAACAGTTTGTCTCGATTTTTTCCCCTTCTTGGCGCTTGATAAGAAGATCTCCCCGCACTGCCTATCTTCATCCCAGTAATGCTCTCAATGTCGTCGCCACTTTGATTGTTGCGTGTTGTACCATGTTATAGTTTGGTCGGTAAATACCTAATAGTTAAATAAGTGAAAAAATGATGATTAAAAATATTGTTGGTTTTAAACGACATCAGGAAACTTACCTCCATGTTCTTAGTCATACTAGCTATGTCGGCACGTCTTCTTATAAAAGTCTTCTGCAGTTGATAGAAAGTAGACTCAACAATACTACATATTGGATATCGCCGAATTACCTTCAAAACTTTGTTCATTGATTCTACTTGGTTCGTGGTCATCGTACCGTATCTACTTCCATCGTCAAAAGCAAGAACCCATTTGTACCAATTTTCTGTCATCATGGGACTAGTCAACCATTCAAAGCACTGGTATATCGCCTCTGAATTTCACTCATCCACCTTTCGAATTTCCACATCACAGGCGTAATTCCAGCTCGGTAAGCAACATTTTTAATTTCTGTATTTTTTATGCTTTTGTTAAGGTTCGAAACCAAATGCCTCAAACACCATCGGTGCTGCAATCGACCAGCTTGAAATGCTTCCATATTATCAACGGTCGCTAATATCCCTGAATGACGGTCGGTAATAATACAACATCGGTGTCCTTGGATCACACCACCATCCAATATTTGAAAGAACCATCGGTAACTTTCTTCGCTCTCCTCGGGAACTAACGCATGTGCAACAGGAAGTATGTGACCACCTTTATCCTTACTAACAGCTACAAAGAGTTTGTGCTTGTATCTGTTTAAAAATAATATGCGAGTTATTTAAAAATTGTTCCTAACCAAAAAAGTGTAGTATTACCTTGCATACAAATGAGTAGCGTCAACTGAAATAACGGGATGACAATGTCTATATGCTTCAATTGATGCGCTGAAGGCCCAAAAAAAACACTTGATAATCTTGTGATTATCGCCAAGATTAGTATCGTACATGGACCACTCGACAATTGTCCTTGGGTTTCGATCTTGCAGCCTGGCCATAAGTGTGGGTAGTTTTTCATAGACGATTCCCATGACCCATGTATAAGCTCGAACACACGTTGTACACTATGCCATGCTTTGTCATACTTTATTGGGAAATCATATTTTGCTTTTATGTGCTCCCTAGTCGACTTCACAGGTGTGTCTGTAACAAAATATAACATTCATTATAAGTTAAAAATATCTACAAACGTAAACATTATTATATATTTCAAATTTATTTACAAACATTCTCCCAAATGTAAGGTAGGATCTCTCTGACAATGAAACTAATAGACATGTTTTTGTGATATACACCAATGTTGCCGGCATTGCATGTATGCGGGCGATAAGTGTTACCAACTTACCAAACATGGTCAATTTTACCTTGCCGTCCTCGAAAATTGAACATACATCCAGATTCTTGGCTGAAATAACATTTCAATACTAACAATGTGGGTGTACTATCATCCACGTGAAACTGATATTTATGGTATATGTGCCAGTGTCGAACACAATAGTACATCTCTTCCTTATCCTTGAAAGCCAATCATGCACTCATTTTCAGATCCCGCACATTATACGAAATGTAATCTCGCCTACTATTACCCACATCATACTTATCAGCCACCATTCTACCGCTATCGGGAAACAATCTTGCCAAAAGCTCTGCCGGAAAACTAGTCATGCGTTCAGCCAACGGTGTTGCTTCAATAACCCGGAGAATAGAAATCTCTTCAGAATCTTCAATGGCCTCCTGAGTTTCACCGACCGGAAATTAAAGTTCGGGTTCTGAATCTCCATCAGATGATCCATCATCAGACATATTCAACTGATCAACTACTCTGGAGTTTGATGTTGATGCTTCTCCATAAAAATCTTGATTATACATTTCTTTCACCAACGGTACACAAAAAAAGGAATTAGTCGAAACATATTTATACTCAAATTTTATTTTTTTCTAAAATTGAACATTACTAAATTCATTTTTTAAAATATTACTATAAACATTTTCGAAAATTGAATATTAATTGTTTACTATTATTGAAATACTAAATATTTTAATACATCATATTTACAAAATTTAAATATTAATCAATAAGAATTTTTGAAATTAGTTGTAAAATATGTAATATGTTCTAAATACATATATTAAATATTCACTATTTTGTATATGTCTACCAGTTTCAAAAATTTAATATAAAATATCTATTTTACATATTTTCAATTTTTGAAAATATTTATTACATTTTTTAAAAACAATAAATAATTTTACATAATTACCATATTATTATCATAATTTTAAACAATATTCATTATTTAAATTAAAAATAAAAATTAAATCCTAAATACAAACACTAAACCCCAACAATTTTCACAACCAAGTTAAACAAAACTGAATAAATAATAATAAAAAAAGAAAAACAAATGAAAGGTTATTTATTACCTTTCTTTGAAGTAACAGTGGTCGAGAAGAAAAGTATATGGAGAGCACTTAGGTGGAAAAAAAGAAGTGGGAGGTGGAGAAAATGATGTGGGAGTAGTGAATGATTTATTGACGTACCAACAACTTGTTACGTCAGAATTCGCACTCTATTGGTACTAATTTGACATGGTGCATGTTATATGTCAGAATTCGTATCTTCTACATACGCAGGAACGTAGAAAACCAATTCTCCCACAGAATTGGGGTAGACCCCGGTATTACCCGATTGGGTTGCTGGGTACAAGATCTTTCAAATAAGACTACAATCAACAATAAAAATCAAATACGTATTAGTTCTACAACAGCCCAAGTAGTCTTTAGGTAATATCTCTCTCTTTCGAACCTCCAGTAAAGAAATTGATCCATTGTCAACTTTTCATTCCAAGAACTCTATGATGTTGAAGTGTGTTACCCAACCATGGCACTACAAAATAATACCATGAAGTCTCAAAAAAGAATTCTTTTGGTTAGTCAAGGCTACAGGCGTGGCAAAAAATCAGGTGAGTAACTTGTGTGTAACTTAGGGTTCCTGGTAAGTAGGTTAATGAAGTGAAAAATTAAGAGTAGGCTATTTTGATAAATAAAAGTAAAGTGAGTTATTTGGATAAAAAACCTTCATTCCAACCATGTGCTTTCATAAATTTCATTTTATCTTCTAATATCAATTTTCTGGTTTATATATTATTATTTTATTATTTTTAATATTGAAAAAAGTGTTAGAATTATTGAGAATAAAGATACATATTTTAACCATTACTTTGATTCATTAGAATTAATTGGATCTCATCAGAAAACAAAGTAGTCGAGTAAATCAGTAAATTTGATAGTGAGTCTTCCGCATCAATACGTATTTCGTGGAGAAGTTTTTAGGTTTCTCACACAGTCAATCTTCCGATGGGATGGGGAATAAATCTGAAATAGTACGCATGACTTAGGGACCACAACCATACAACAATTAGGGTTTCATACTTCAGTCCATCATAGAAGTAAAAACTCAATAGTGTCTACATATAAAAGGATCACACCGTATTAGATACTTTAAATCCAATTAATTTGATCACTTTAAATGAGCTTATAAATAAGACAATTCTCAACACATAATTATTTACATGTAAATCCAACGTTGAATTAATGATCCAACAATCTATATATATGTTACTTTACAATTATGTATTGTATATTTTGAGCTCAATTTTATTGTCATCACAAAAATGTATCAATAAATCAATCTAGTCCATCAATTGTACCAATATAGGACAATGTTTTCATACATGTCCGGAATCACGTACCGATCCGGACCAGTACGATCGGTACCAATTTTATTTTATTTTTTTAAAAAAATCAATATTTAATTAGTTTTTTAGGGTATGACCCAAAAAAACCCGGAAATCTACCCTAATACACGATACCGGCGTTACGAAAAAAAATACTAGTACCGGGCGAAATTTGATGTACCAGACGGTATACTGTCGGATATGAAAACATTGATATAGGACTAAAGCGGCATTCGTTAACTGTAAACTAAACCCATCAACAATCACGAATATTAGCACAAAAGAATGGCTCAACACAATGCGGAAGTGTAGCATATAAAATTACATGTAATGTAATCAAACATGTCTATTTCCAATTGATTCAGTTAACCATGATGAGATCTAAACCATGTTAACCACAAATTTATCAGCAAAATGAGAAACAGAATGTATTAAACTCTTAAGGTCCTACATAACTAAATATTCTCCAAATACATAATTGTAACATGCTCAGCAAACAACTTGAGTGGGAGCCCTTTAGTGAGCGAATCCGCGAGTATGGAGTTACAGCCAATATGCTCCGTATATAATTTATTATATGCTACTCTTTTATCTTACAACAATGTATTTAAGTACAATATATTTAAACTTTCTCGAACTCATGTTGTTAGAGAATAAATTTGTTGTAATATTTTCACAAAATAACTTGGGTGAACTATCTATATACCCCACTACACACAACATTTTAACAAAATTAAGCAATCAAATCAGAGTCAGTATATCTAATGATCTCAAACTTTGTCTAACATCCGATATGTAAGCAACTATTTGTTTTGTTTTTAAGTAACAAAAAAAAAACAATTTGACTGTTTTTCAATGATCCAATCATAAATCACTTTAATATCATCTCAACATTCCATTAACATACACAATATCCAGAGGCGTATATATTTGGACATAAATCAGATTTCCTATAACCTAATCATAAAAAATCTTCCTTTTTTTCTCTCAAAGTTATACTTAGGGCACTAATTAACATAAAATACATTTTCTCCCACATAACTTATCGTATACAAATTAATCTCAAAACCAAACGAAATGATTATTTAATGAATTTTAAGTATGATGTTTGCTTGAGCCTTTGGATCCCCAAATACACAAGTTTCGGTTGCATCATATATATATATTCATCAATGCCACCATTGAGAAATACATTCTTAACATTTATATAATACAACTTAAGGTCAAAATGCATTATTGATGCCATTATTATATCTAAATAGTCTTTCGAAGAAACCAGATAGAAAGTCTATTTATAGTCAATGTCTTCTTTCTGTGTGAAATCATTTACCATAAGACGAGCTTGGAATCTTTCCATATTACCTCTTGAATCCTTCTTGGTTCTAAAATTATATTTACAATCAATAGATTTTTCACTTTTTAATAATGCTACAAGATCCCAAACTTTATTGTCTTCCATATATTTAATACCTTCATTCATTACATCTATACACTTTTGTGAGTTTGGACTTTCCATAGTCTGACGAAGATTGATTGGGTCATCCTTCATCATTCCAACATCCATCTCATGTTCTTGAAAAAATGCCACATAGTCATCGGATAATGGTTTTCTTCTCTCTCAAGTGGATCTTCTTAATGACACGACTTTTTGAAGAATTGAAGTTTGATCACTTATGTAGCTGTTAGTTTCAGGAGGATCCTTATGATTATCTTGATTATATGTATCATTGAGAATATCAGAATAAAAGTCCTGATCAATTCCAACAATACATATGGAAATATCAATATACTCCTCCTCAAAGATAATCTTTCCGAACATCTTCCCCCCTCCAAACTCAATATACTCAAAAAGTGAGCATTTACATAGACTTAGATGTGATATCATAAAATTTATAGCCCCTGAATCTTTCAGAAAACAAACAAAGTAACAACTGGTAGTCCTAAGGTCCAAATAATTTTCTTATTTGGCCTACAAGACCTAGCTTTAACTAGACATTCCCAAATGTAAGAAAATGATTCAAATTGGGCTTTCGACCAATCCAAAGTTTATAATGGATTTTGACAGTTTCTTTAGTTGGTACTCTGTTAAAGATATAAACTGTTGTTATGCTTCTTCCCATTATGATTTAGCTAAGGAGTTATTACTAAACATATTGCTCATCATATTCTTAAGTGTTCTATTTCATCTTTCAACAACAACATTCATAGTGGGTGAACCCGACATTGTCTACTGTGGGAAGATACCACTCTCTAGAAATTTTACAAAAGTTCATGGACGTTGTTCACCCAATCCATCATATCTATCGTAGTATTCATCCACCACGATAAGATAAATATAGTTATATATAGAGTAATTTGAACATGTCAAAGTATTAGACTTTTCATGAATGAAATAAATGTAGTTATATATAGAGTAATCATCAATGAATGTCATAAAATAAGTTTGACCATTCATAGCAACAGTAGAGAATGGTTCACAAATATCAATATAGATCAAATTTTAAAACATTCATCAACCGATTAACTACAAATCTCTTCTTATTGGTTTGTTTACCCTGTATAGAATTTACAAAAAGAATGAAGTCTGTAAAATATAAAGGTTTGAGAATTTCATTCGACACTAATCTTTCCATTCTCAGAATTTATGAGAGCCAATCTTTTGTGCCAAAACGTAGCTGAATTTTCATTTGTTAATTTTCATTTGACACATCGAGTGTTAACATGCAAGAATTCACAATATGAAGTAACTATATAGAGAGAATAAAGATGATCATAACCGTACAAAGAACTAGATCAAACGGAAAGCGAATCTTGAAGTAGACTAAATTTTCCATTTCAAATGAACAAGAGAAACCAAATTTGTCCAAAATAGAAATAGAAATCAAGTTCCGTCCAAAAGATGGTACCAAAAAAATATCATCAAGATCCAAATAAAATCCAATCTTTAACAATAATCTAAATTTCTCGATAGGTTCAACTTCAACAATTTTTCCATCGCCCACACTGATGTATCTTTCACCATCATTTGGCTTCCGACAACATAAACAACCTTGCATAAACACACTAATGTGAGTATATGCATCCAAATCTATCCATCATGTATGTCTAGGCACCGAAGTCAAATTAACCTCAGAACAAACCAATGAAAGAATCATACCCTATCTTACACGTCAAACATGATAGTTAGTGCAATGTTTCTTTTCATATCAATCACCTTTGCAGAAAAAAACAGAGACCCTGTGATCCAGAAGATCTACCTTAGTGAATATTTTTGCTAGGTGTATTTGCAGCAATTTTATCCTTATTTATGGGTCTATATTATTGCTCTTAGAAGTAATGATAATGTGAGGACTCTCAGTCTTTTATGACTTCAATCTTTCTTTCTCCTCAATACAATGAGAAATCAAATCATTAAGAGTCCAAGACTCGTTTTGACAGTTGTAACTCACTTTGAATTGATTGAACTAGGGAGGAAGAGATGTCAAAACCTAATTTACAAGCAAATTCTCATGATTTTTTTGCTTAATTGCTTTCAATTATGAAGCAAGATGAGACATGTGCATAATGTACTCCCGAATATTACTATTACTACTATACTTCATCGAAAAAACATTAGTTAATAGTGTACTAATTTCATCCTTTTCACTCGTGACATATCTTTTCTCAATTTTCGCAAGGAAATCTTTAGTCGTAGTTATATGTTTTGATATAGTGCACCTGAATGATTCCAGAATGGCCCTTTTCAGCATAAAATCCATGACTTCGAGAAAAAT
This sequence comes from Utricularia reniformis, assembly GCA_009725065.1. Lineage (NCBI taxonomy): Eukaryota > Viridiplantae > Streptophyta > Magnoliopsida > Lamiales > Lentibulariaceae > Utricularia > Utricularia reniformis. The sequence continues at coordinate 79,615 of RWGZ01000510.1, forward strand.
CTGAACGTTCTCTTAGCCTAATTTGAAGTTAGTTCTATCCAATATAGGAATCAAATTGATGTTGTTAGTGATAGTAGTAGAAATCTTAACTGAAAAACAAAATCACAAAAAGTCAATTTTAGCTCACACCAAAGTAATAGATTCAAATAATAAAATATACTCAATCTACAAAATGTTGTAACTCCATCAAAATTTTATCTTTATACCTAACATTAACTTGTACATGATATCATGGTATTTCAATAAATATTGAGAATAAATCTTCTTTTGGACCGATCTATAATCACATGCAATGCAAGATAATTCTCACATATTTATTAGTGTAAACATGCAAATAATCCATCAAATATTATTCTTCCTTTAAGCCGAGTAATATTCATGAAATACATGCAAAAACTTTTTATATATTAAATTAAAATCGATTTCCGCAAGAGAGGTCACTTTGGTGACATATATGTATCAATCAATTTATTCAAAGATATATATAACACAAGTATATTTAAATATGCAATATTTGAATCTATCACCGAAATTAAATCTTGAACATATCTAACTTTAAAATAAATTAAGATATTATATTATATGCATATCACCAACAAAATAATATTGCATATATTACAGTATACAAGATACACACATATAATCTCAAATTGCATAAGAATTTAATTCATGCATATCTTAAACTTAATTACGCATATATTTCAATTGATCACAATGCAAACAATACGTCATAGATATAATAATATGACATGTAATATAACGGATTACATGATATGTGGACACACATGACTTATGCCCAATTCATGGTTTTGCCCACCAAAAAATTAAAAAAAGCATAACCGAAATTAAGAAAGGTAATTTTGTCAAACCTTGGCATCGGTCACCCATTCATAAAAAATTATATAAAGAGATAAAGTTTAGATCTTTTCAACTTTATGAAACAATGCAAAAATCTCCGAATTGAATCTCAATTTAACCGTTCAAAAAATAAAGTTTTTCAGATCTCGACAATATTCATCGAACCACACAATATGACTTTTTGTCACCAAAGTCATGCTGACACCGACATATATCATATATTTTTTTGAGCAATCACTGTTGACATGATCAACCATGGTATTAATGAAAAAGGCTTAAGTATCGAACAATGTCGATCATCACCTTCCTCGTTGATCTCCGTTGTCATCATCATTTAACATAGATGATAGCCACCTTAAATATCGATCAACAACTTCACTATCGATCAGCATTTTCACTACCAATCGCAACATAAAATCCAATGTCTGGCCTAAATGTCAACATACCGCATTTTAATGAATTAACATCACTCAATTAATTTCATTTGGTCGTTAACATTATAGGGAATTAAAATCGTTCTATCGACGTTTGACATTGAATGTCCAAGTCGATCGAAGTGTGCCTACTCATATTCTCTATCGATTGGCTTGAATTTTTTCATATCCTTACGCGACTCAAGGTAATTATATTTGTCCTACGTGAACATAACCCTTTGCCCTCAGGCTCTTGCAAACGATTTTCACAACTTCCATCTTTGCCATTAGCTCGATTCAAGCACACAATACTCGTAAATCTTCTCTTCGCAAACAAATTCCCGTGATTTTGCCCTAGAAATTGAGTGGTTTTGATGCCTTGCCCCAATTTGCGTGGATTTTCTTTGAATTGCGTTATTTAGCTCAGTTTTGCGTGCTTTTGTCATCTTGGGGAAATTTCACTATTTTGCGGAGTTTTGTGTCCTATCGCGTGATTTCGTATTTACACTCGCTTGGTTTTGCTTGTAGGCCAGAACTGCCATGGATGTTTTATACAATCCATGTGGATTTGCTAAGTGCGTATATTGAATGATTCTGGTTGTTTTTGGATTTTTTTCACTTGGCGTGTGTGTGATCCCAAAATATATTGTAATTATTAGCTAGTTATAGTGAAAACTAGGGAGAACATTGTCCTCCCGAGTACGCAAGCTTACACATTGTGGTCCAACCTCGTATATTGTCTATGTCATACACAATTCTAATTAAGTGAGTTAAAAAAATAATATTATTGGCTTATCCATAATCAGAAAACATATTTAAATATGAGATCAGTTTCGACAAATGAATGAGAAAATTGAGTTGAATGATGCTCTAATGAATCAATTAGAGGCCAACCTGGACCTGGGGAATGAATAACGATGGGTACATGACGAGCACACCCGTGATACCACTCCTCTATATATGAGGATGATTAATTAATTGTTAGTCAGGATAGCTAAATTTAGCCTTTCATCAGAATTGTAAAGGTCTTGCACTATATGGAGAGCTTGTAAAGTGCATGGAATGCTTGTACAGCATTGTCACTTTTTTCCATGGTGGTCATTAATGCTACGAGGTTTGAGTGCATCGAGATACCTAAGGACATCCCACAATATCGGGGCTTGATGGACCTCCATGCTCACACCTCGAACCTGGAAATTCATTTGAGCTTGATGAACTTCACATGTACAGTGTGTTTTATCTTCGTCGCTTCCTTAAAGGATTATGCACTATGGTGGTTCAACTGTTTACCGAAATTTTTAATTGTCTCATACCAGGACTTCAAGATCGATTCTATTTGTACTTCACACCTTTTAATGCGTCGGTGAAGCCAATCACTTCTTTAACTCCGTTGCGGTAAGATTCTTTGGAGAGACTTTTGGGTTTCACAACCCGTTTTGAGGTGGAATGCATGAAGATTCCGTGAATTATAGTCAGAGAAGGTATCCCTCGGATAACATGTTCAGTGTAAGACCCCTCGGAGGTGTTGAGCCACCTTAGGCAAATCCCAGCGTCGTCTATTGACGGGGAACTATCAGAGATTAAGTGTAGTTATTCGTCAACCATTGCACGAGGTCTTTTCCCTAGCAAAGTGGAAAGGATCACATTAGAATTGAAAAGTTAAGCGTGCTCACTTTGGAGTAGAACAAGGATGGGTGACTGTAAAACCCCTTGGGAGTGCGAGAGGCACCTTAGACAAATCACAACATCGACTATAGACGAGGAACGGTCTTATGCTAAGTATAATAATTAATCTACCATTGTACGATGTCTTTTTCCCTATCAAAGTGGCAAGGATCACGTTAGAACTAGAGAGTTAAGTGTGTTCATCCTGGGGTAAAATATGGATGGGTGACCCATTGAGATGTTTAGTGCTAGGCAAAAAGTAAAGCCGTGAGAACTAGGTGAGAGTCATTAGAGCTAACCTAGTCCAAAGTAGACAATATCGTGCAAGTGGGAGGTGAATCTTTACATTTGGTATCAGAGAAGGACCCGAGTTATAGTCGATGTGGTGGGGCAAACCTCAACGAGGACGTTGAGTCCATAAAGAGGGGTGAATGTAAAACCCCTCAGGGATGCCAAGGAACCTTAGGAAAATCCCAACATCGACTATAGACAATTCACGATAAGAGATTAAGTGTAGTGATTCATCTACCATTGCAAGAGACATTTTCCCTAACAAAGTGGCAAGAATCACGTTAGAAATGAAAATTTAAGCATGCTCACACTAGGTAAAACAGAGATGGGTGACCCACTGGGAAGTTTAGAGCTACAAAAAAAGTAAAACAGTGAGTATCATGTGGGAGTCATTAGGGCTAGCCTAGTCCAAATCGGATAATATCGTGTAAGTGGGAAGTAGGTCGTTACAATACTGGAGCGACGACCAACATTCTCACTCTCTCCGCTTTGAGATATGTCTGGCCAGGGGCCATTCTAGGGATGAGTGCTCTCAATTTGTTCAAAGCCATTGTATCTTAACCTCATTTAAATGTGAGGTTTCCTACTCCCTTGGGAAATGATACGTTCTTGTTATAATATCATGTGCCCAAGCGGCATGGAGGGCTTAAGTGTGAAGAATTTTTTTTGCATGGTAGAATCCTTGGTAGAAGAAAGTTATGAAAGTGAACATGCGGTATTCTCTAGGAAGCATAAGGAAAGTGATACGAAAATAGATTCTCTCGGCATTTAGAATGTTCAAGAATAATATCATCAGAGTTAGAAAATGAGATAATTTGTTTTTTACAGAACAATGTTGATGTTTTTGCATGATCTTATCATGATTATGTGGGGGTATTTCCCAATGTTTGTTCTCATAGATTTAATGTTAATCTATATGTGATACCAGTTTACCAAAAAAGAAAAAAAGTTCTCAAATTGATGAGGAAGTTGAAAACTTGTTGTTGTTAGAGTTCATCAAGCCACTAAGATATGCATATTGGGCCGTGAATCCAATTGTGGTTCCTAAGTCAAATAATAACTTTTATATTTAAAGACCTTAATGGTAGGAGTTTGTATGTATATATTGATGATATACTAATTAAAAACAAACAAGGGAAAAATCATGTGCATTATCTAAAATGGTGTTCAGTATTATGAGGAAGTATCGTATGCAATTAATCCCCCTTAAGTGTGCTTTCGGCATGAAGGCTGGAAAATTTCTTGGTTTCATTGTGTCGAGAAGAGTAATTGATATTAATCCTAATAAAAGCACAACTATTCAGCAGATCACTCCTCCGACAACTATTCGGTAAGTCCATAGATTGATGGGATTTTTAGCGTCACTGATCCTATTCATTCAATGTCAACACAAATAAGTTTGCTTTTTTCCACTCTTTGAGAAAGGTCGAACAATTGAAACGGAACAACGAAGGGCAATAATCTTTTGAAAGTTTGAAAGAATACTTCAGTAAACTACCGTTTATGTTTCCACCATCGCCTACGGAGCGCTTAGGCTTGTATTTAGTTGTACGAAAAACAAGATTTTTGTATTTCTCGATTTATAAATCAATATATTTTATCTACCATTATTAATGTGTTTTTCTTAGGGGTGAGCAAAAACTTTGGAATATCAAACATCATACCGAAATTTTGTTATTTCGGTATTTGGTATTTAATTTTTTGAAATTATGAAATTTGGTTTGGTATTCGGTAAAAAGAATAAAAATTCGGTATATACCGAATACCAAATTAGTTTATTGAATATTTATATTTTTAAAAATTTTTAAATAAAACATGAGTCCTTCAATTATTGATATTGAAATTTTAAATCTTGAAATATTGGAAAGGTATTAGTATGAGTTTTCCCATATTTGCCAAATGACATGTGATTCTTCATTCCAATCTCCACAGTTGCTTATGAATCTGTATTTATCACCGATATATATTTTAATTATTTTTATTTAATGGTTATTATGGTGGTACTATATATATTTGTTTGATACTTTGATATCTAAAAGTTGGACTAGTCATTGATTCTTATAAAAATTTTGGGTTCGAAAAGTGTGGATGCACATATATATACTCAAGATTAGCTTTGTGGACTATATTATGATGATATTGAATAAAATCATACAAACAAGATAAGTTTGAGAATTGTCATTTAGATCCATATGAATAAACAATTAATTTCTCATTTATTTTATAATAATTCTTTTCGAATTTGTTTTCCTAACTTTCAGAACATTCTACACTCATAATGAAGTATAAACTATTGAAGTCAAGATTATCTTATTATATGGATACAACAATGTGATTAATTATCTAATATTTGTCTTTTTCAGATATTTTTCTATATACTTGATTGAAGATATGTATGAGATGTTCATAATTATTTTTTCTATGTGCTTTAAATTTTGGTACCAAATACTCACCCCTAGTTTTTCTATAATGGACTTTTCGTCTAAATTGAAATGAACCAACCCATAAATCATACTTGAGCTATGGTACGATCAAAAAGTTAAGATCCAACAATTCGGGAGAATGTCTATGTATGCAATTCATAAGAAAAATAAACAATGAAAAAGGTGAGAGAAACCCATTTTAATTTATCATGATATCATTATTATTATTATAACTAGAATACTTTCATGTACTATATAAGATAAGTATTCAATATAAAATATACAAATGATATTGTATATTTATGTGATGTAAACGTGCAACTAAATAACAACAAATGATAAGTGTAAAGTATATGATTTTTATTGTTCATTTTTACGAGGTAAAAAGAGTCACCATATTCTAATTAAATTTCAATTATAAATCCGATTTTAAATTTATAGTTGTTGTGGTGACAACTTATGCAGAAAATCAAGCAAAACTTGTAAGAAATTTTACGTGGAAACCTCTTAATCAATGCACTATTAAGGTAAGTAATGTTACCTAGAAGTAGCAAGTACAAACTAATATCAAGGGTCAAAAATCATGAAAGGGAGAGCGAATGTAGCCAAAATTTAAGTGCTCAAAATTGAAATCCAAAGGTGCAATCCAAAAGTTTAAAGTCCTTGGCCCTAGGAGAAGAGTCGATATTTATAGAATATTGCAAGGGATGGATCGCCCTTTTTTCCATCACTATTTCTCGCCATTATTCCGTGTGGGATGCGCCAAATTGGAAATATTTCTCCTTAATGCACACTTGCCATAACAATCAATTGTTTTATTAATACGTCGGGTTTGATGTGAAATCATGGGGCCCCATTTTATCCACAAATGTCCATGACGGATTAACCATATAGGAACACTACATCAGTAGATTGTATGCAAAATAGTGGTGTTGTTTGGAAGGGTGGTGCATCGCCCGGTGTGGTCAACCAGCCGTAGTTATATTTCATATTAACCAAATATAATTAATAACTACGTTCGTGGGATCGCAGAAAATTGTGTTGAACTCACAGTTCATTTAACTTAACGGTAGCTCGAACGCACTTTTGAAATGCTCATTTTACCCTTCATAAATTAATAAGTGATACAAAATTAGTTAAAAGTAAGGGAAAAATAGTAATTTTATGATATCATGATCATTGCACCACTGTTTCAAAAACAATTTTTTTAAATCATGATAAACTCACCTCATAACACAGTACAATCATCTCATCTCACCGCTATTTATGTAACGCTATTCCAAATGTGTCCAGTATCTTGACCCAATCTTCTTCATTATGGGATGTCTTTGGTTAGATCCACTCATACCCGATTAAGAGATCCATTCAATGACCCAATCTTCTTCATTATGGGCCTCGCTTGTGTATCCAAAACATGGCAGTGGAATTGTTATTTGAGCCATGATCCTACCGTCATAATCTGGACAATGTTTTTTGGACCTCGAATGTAACCTTCTATAAGTTGATGATGTTGCAAGGAGAGTGCATCTCGGTGATTCTCTTCTGCATAAAAAAGTGCACGCTCGGCACTAGTGACATGTTGATACTCGGATTCCATCTAAACGCTAAGTAAGTCACACTTGGCATATGCTTCGACTATTCGTCTTTCGGTCTTCAGTATCATCGTCGTCTCTGATTGGAGTTGGGACTTCTTGTTCGATATCTCTAGTGTCGACAATGCAAACTCTTCAGTGACGACCTCTGCTCGACGATATAGTACGTTCACGTCTTCTTGAATGTGGGGGAGATTATTTATTTGAAGTATTTATTCACTAGCTCTTCATCTAGCTGAAAAGAGTTATTACTCTTCACGAGTAGCTTGCCCTCTAGCCAAACAAATTTGTTCTTCTCTTATGCAAATTTGCCTTCTAGCCGATCGATCATCTTCCTCAGAAATACTATAACGTTAAACAAGGTTGTCACTTTATTATATATGGATAAGATCATCTTTTGCAGAAATGTTATCACCTTGAACAACGTTGTCACTTTATTATACACGCATAAGATCTCGCTCGACACCTAAATAAGTTCATTGTTATTTATTGAAGCCATAGTTTGAAAAAAATAAAGGTTTTTACCGTTCTAAGGATGACTGTTGCGTTGCCAAGAGATGAGGCTAGTGAGTTCCTCAATGTTCGGACGTCGAGCATCTCTTCTTGATGGGTTCGACCATCATATCCACATCATTGGAATGGTCAATCTTTATAATTTCTACAATAAACAGCTAGTGGGTTACGGTGACAGCCAAGTTGAAGAATTTTGTAGAAGTCGTTTGTCTATGATGTTTCCACATCTTGGGCTCAAAGAAAGAGAAGTTGGACCCCATGGTCTATAAATACTTAGCCCAGAGTCATTAATGGGGTTGGAACTTTTTGGCATGAATCCTTAGGAAAAATCTCGCGACATTTTGTCATAACATCTTGTTTGGTTCCAACTCGCAACATTCTGTCATTTGTCCAATTCACGATATTCTATTATTTGGCCAATTTGCGACGTTTTGTCATTTGTTCATATTCACGATGTTTTTTCACTTGGCCATATTCACGACATTCTGCATGTAAAATCGTGATATTTGGTGTTTTCTTAGTTCTCGTGATATTTCGTTTCAACTGGGTTATTTCATCTGGCATGCGTTTATATCTCATATTTGGTCATATTGGAACACACATGTAGAGCTTAGTTTTCCCGATGATGTAAGCTTACATTTTGCGAGTGCAACCTCGTACATCATTGTGTGGGTCATAATTCCATATTAACCGGACAAAAAAGAATGAACTTAATAATTTAAGGAATGATCACACATTTGAGGAAATAATTATTTTGGACAAGATCAGTTTGGCGCCGCATATGGGGACGATAGACAAGTATTCCCATTGAGAACTCTAAGAAGTATTGGAACTGTGACACGATGACTACTCCCGGGCATGATGATGGGGTTTATGTCATTGAAGCAGGATCAGATCTTGATTCGCATATGATCGGTAATATTGAAAAATTGGAATTCTAACATCTAAAGAAGGGCCTCCGAATTTGGAATTCTTTATTCAACCTTCTCGGAGTGGGTTTTCATATGGGAAAGCCCTTATGACTGTACAACCCCCAAGACAGGGGTCGAAATGTTTTGAGTTTGGATGAGCAGGTCGTGTGATGACCCAGAGAAACACACATCTCCTATTCGGGCACAATATGCTCATCAAGATTCAGGAAGTTCTGAGTTGGTTGAACAAAGGAGAATTTTACTAGCTCAATTAGAGAAAGTTGATACAAAGAAACGGAGATTGAGGAAAGAGGCTCAAGGTTCTGTGTCAGGTGAAGGAATCAACATTGCTCCTAATCCCGAATCCCATCTGTTCCAATTGGAGGAGACCATACATTTACTATTTAACAAATCGAAAGTATAATTGAGTTCAAATTTAGACAAATCGGGGAAAAAATCGATACGAGTGATGCTCGGAAGATTTGCTTGGAGTCCAATCTGGGTCTCGGAAATTAAAGACGATGAGTGTCTAGTGAACATACTTGTGACACTTACCTTACCTCGTTGTACAAAGGTGATTTCATCTTCAATGAACAAGTCATGGCAATTGAACTCTTTAATGGAATTAAAAAGTCTTGCCTTCTATCGAAGCTCTGCAAAGCCCTTGGAATGTCTCCACGGCTTTATCCCATTTTTATAGGACAACTTTCACTGCTACGATGGCCGAATGCATCGAGATGCCAAAAGATCTCCCACAATATCGAGACTACACAGACTCTCACACTCATATATCGAATCTGGAGATCTATGTGAGTTTGATAAACATCAGGGATGCGGTAATGTGTTCATCTTTGTCGCTTCACTAAAAGATTGTGCATGGAGATGGTTCAACCGCCTACCGAGAGGTTCAATTGTTTCGTATCATGATTTCAATGACCAATTTTGCTCGCTTTTGTGCATTTTAATGCGCCCGTGAAGTCTATTACCTCTCTAACCGTACATCAATATGGCTCATGTGAAAGATTGTTGGGTTTTATTTAGGGGTGTTCATTCACTAAATACCAAACCGAATACCGAATAAGTCAAAAAATTAGTTACCGAATACCGAACCAAATTTTTCGGTTTGGTTCCGTAAATACCGAATTGTTTTGGTTCGGTTTCGGTATTTATCGAACTACCAATTTTTTCAAAATTTAATCAAATTAAATAAAAAATTAATCATAATAATATATTTAATTATATAATTAAATACAAAAATATTAGTTTTAAATTAAACAAAAGGTTAAATTCGGTATTCGGTAATTTACCGAACCGAAACCGAATACCGAAATGGCCGAAATTTAAAACCGAATACGGAACCGTTTTCATAATTTGATATCGGTTCGGTATTCGATTTGTACAGAATATTGAACACCTCTAGTTTTATTACCCGATTTGAAGCAGATTGCAGCAAAATTAAAAGAATAGCAGTAAATGAGAAAGCAAGTGTATTGTAGCTCATTCTGGCTGGACATCCCTTGTGCAACAAATTTAATATGGATCCCCATAAAAAAATGGAAGAATTAGCTCTAAGATGTACGCAATTCATCAGGGAAGATGAGGGACTACGAGATCATGGAGTCCTAGAATTTCGCACCTATGGGCCACATAAACTCATTTTTGGTGGCATGATCAATCAAAACAAGTCATAATCGAGACCCAAGATGCGGACCTTCCATGCGTTCAGTTATGGACAGATTTTTTTGATAATCGAGTAGAAAAAAAAGTGCTCTTTGAAATATCCCCCTCTACAGAAACCAACTTCGGGGACTCATAAATCTCAATTATTCTATTGTTTCCACAAAAGCTTCGGCCAAGCAACCAAAAAATTGTGTGAACTTAAGTATGAAATTGAAAGATTGTTAGAAGTGTGTCAACCTGATGAGATGGATTAACACAATGAAAGAAATGATCGGCGCCTAGTTAGGCAAAGGAAAAGCAATCTTTATTCCCCATTTCGGTAAAAGAGATAGATCTCCTCAAAAGGATATTCCACGACCAGAGAGTGTAGGCCGAGGCAATGGCGGGTAACGTGGAAATCAAAATTTTAGGGATGGAGAGGAAATTTCAACAATGGTCTTCAAAACTACACCCCCAAATAGGAAATTACTACAATCAAGGTAGAGGATAATACGGTTACCCACAAGGATATCCAATAAAATTTTAGGAGCCCCCACAAATGAATCAACAACTACCACCCCCTCATCCGCTCGGATCAAATGCATGCCAACCAATATTACATATTGAGAAGGATGGATCAACATGGGGTCACTTAGGACCAAACGTTCTTCCTATCGTTGGGGAAGAAGTGTAGGAGATTCAAACCAAGCTCAGAATAGATCATATCGTGAATTAGAACAGCGAGGCCGGTTCATAGAGATCAATATGATCCAGCAGACCGAGATGGAAAAAATAGACATTTCATGGTCATGAGGATTTGTCTAGGATCTTTCCCTGGAATCGCAAATCATCCGGTTGAGCACGATTTGGTGGATACTGGAGCAGCAACCAAAATTCTCACTAGGACAACCTTTGATACAAGGCACGAAAAATTGCAACAAGTGCCAATCAAGTTGGTCGGTTATATCAATAGTGTGGTTACCCTGAAGGATCCATAGTTCTCATTGTCACTTTGATGGTGGAATTCGTGGTGGTAGATCTTCTTATCCTCCCTACAATGCAATTCTATGAAGGAACGCCTTGAACTTATTTAGAGCAATCATATCTCAGCCACATCTCATGATGAAATTCCCCACTTCATTCGGTATTGGAAACATGAAAGCTAATCAAGAGGTAGCCCGTATAGGCTACAATATTATGTGTCGTAGTGGAATGGGAGGTTCAAGCACTAAAGAACAATCTATATGATAGAGTCCCAAGCATGAAACAGGTTGAGCCGAGCATGTGGTTTTCTTAGAAAAGCATAAATATTAGGATACAAAGATGAAACCATTAGGGATCAAATTTATCCCCTTATCTCTCGACATCTCTGAAAGAATGATTACTATCGGTTCAGAAATGCCACCTTATCTGGAGAAGGGGGTAATTTACTTTTTACGAAATAATATCAATATTTTTGCATGGTTATATCATGATCATTAGAGTGTAGACCCAAATATTTGCTCACACCGACTTAGTGTTAATCCCTATGTCCGACCAGTCTATCAGGAAAAACAAAGTTCTCCCCCGACAAGGGAGCGATTAAGAATATTCCCAAGTACTTGAGAAGAACTAGAGACTTATGCTTGGTGTATGAATGATCTAATCTAGATATACAAGGATATGCATATGAGAGTTTTCTTTATGATAAATATGACTACAAATCACAATCTGGATATGTTTTCACCCTTAATGGAGCAGCATTGATTTGGAAGAGTTCTAAATAGGAAACCACTGCATATTCAACAATGGAAGTCGAGTACATTGCCGCATGTGATGCATCAAAGGAAGTTGTTAGGATAAAAAAATTATTGAATAACTTGGAAGTTGTACCAAGCATTAGAAATCCAGTAGTGATATAATGTGACAATAATGTGGTTATGGAAATGCTAAGGAACTACGGTTACATCAAAGATTCAAACATGTACTACGCTGCTACTATCTAATTAGAGAAATTATTGGAAGGTGTGGCATACGAATTGAGAAGATGGGACGGAGCAAAATGTTGCGGATCCATTAACTAAACATTTGTCCCACAAATTGCTTTAAAAACATACTCACACATTGGGCTTGTAGCAGAGGGTGATTGGCGTCTAGTGCAAGTGGAAATAGGATGGCTTTAAAATATGATGGTGTTTGCCACTCGAAGTGAAATTTTGCAAGGGAGAGGTGATCTTTTTTCAATTAAAGAAGTGATCTCTAAAACCTGCCGCCTGCTTTTGCAAGTCGACTTAGAGGCACCCTCCTGAGTAATGGATGAACCTTCTTGGAAGGATGTGATTGTCAGTTATTTGGTTAAGGGAGAATTACCTACCGATGAAGGCGAGACCCGCAGGACAATGCAAAGAGCCACAAACTTTGTGTATGTAGATGAGAAGTTATACAAGAAAAATTTTGGAGGACCCTACCTTCGATGTTTGTCCCCAGTACAAGCAAAAGCCGTAATGGAAGAAGTTCACACCAGGGACTGTGGTGACCACTTGGCAGGTCGATCATTGGCAATGAAAGTTAAGAGGGCTGGGTATTTTTGGCCAACAGTAATAAAAGATTGTGTGAATTTTGTCCGAGCTTGTTCCGCTTATCAGTTCCACTCGAATGTGCACCATGTGCCGAGAACGAATATGAAACCTTTGCCAACAACATGTCCCTTTGATACTTGGGGGATCGATATTTTAGGTCCATTTCTGACCGCACCTAATCAAAAGAAATTTTGCATTGTGGCTGTGGAACATTTCTCTAAGTGGGTAGAAGTCGAAGCTATGGCCCGAGTCCGGGAACAGGAAGTTATAAGTTTCATTTGAAGATATATTATATGTCGATTTGGAATTCCCAGAATGTAAGTATCAGATAACGGAACACAATTCTCTGGGAAACATGTTAACGAATGGTGCGGGTGTTATGGCATTCAACAACGATTTACAGGTGTGGCACATCCAGAAACGAACGGGCTCACGGAAGTTATCAATCGTATCATCTTGCAGCAACTAAAAATAAGGATAGATGAATCTAATGCCTCATGGGTCGATGAGTTGCATAATGTAATGTGGGCATATCGGACATCACCAAGGTCTACCACTGGATTTAGCCCGTTCTCTTTGGTGTATGGCTCTGAGGCCGTTTCTCCGGTAGAGGTGACTATTTTATCCGAGAGAGTCATTGCTTACGATGAAGTATTGAATGAGGATATGCGAAAGTTGAATCTTCATTGTGTTGACGATCTCAGGAACAGAGCTGTCCTACGGATGGAGGTTTGTAAAAAGCGGATGGCCATAAAGCACGATAAAGACTTCCGCCCTATGTTGTTTAAAGTTTGGAAATTAATTCTAAAAAAAGTGGAAGTCTCGAAGCATGTTGGTAAACTAGATCGAAAATGGGAAGGCCCATATAGAGTGACGGCGGTGGTGAGAGAAGGAACGCATAAGAATGAGAATATGAGCGGAGAGGAGCTGCCACGGACTTGGCATATTTCCAATTTGCGCAAATATTATGTATAGACGTGACTAATCGATCTTTTTAAAATAAAAAATCCCTTTTTTTTATGGTCATATTCTAATTTTTTGAGTATCTTTTCTGACGACATAAATTCAATCGACTACGGGACTGGTAAGATAGGAGTTGATCCATTGTGTTTTAGTATGATGGAGGATGGAATAAAATAATAGGTTAGATTAGAAATGCAATGTACCGCCTATCTTATAGTCGATCATTTTCAAACTCGTCAAATTAGATAATGTGTCAAAATACTTTGAACATGATGAGTCTTCTTGTCCGCGGCAGAATCGTCTGTATATACATACTGTTGGAATATGTCGAGGGGCCCGATTTATTATGAGATAGCTGGCTTAGTACCGAGCATGTTTCCGTGGCAAAACGGGGAGCAAGTTTATACCCGACTCCTCCATGACACGCAGGCGAGGGTCGCGCCCTCGTCGGAGGCTAGTCCGTTTCCGAAGTGGCCCCGGGTGCAAGTATATATCGGCGGCGAGAGTGTGATGGCCCCGGGTGCAAGTATATACTGGCGGCGAGAGTGTGATGGCCCCGGGTGCAAGTATATACCGGTGGCGAGAATGTGATGGCCCCGAATGCAAGTGTATACTGGCGGCGAGAGTGTGATGGCCCCGGGTTCAAGTGTATACCGGCGGCGAGAGTGTGATGGCTCCGGGTGCAAGTATATACCGGCGGCGGGAGTGTGATGCCCCCGGGTGCAAGTATATACCGGTGGCGAAGATATATTGATGAAGGTAGAACAATCCCGAGTTCAAATAACTACTCATTTAAAGGCATGTTCGCCAAAATCCGTTATTTCGAAGGATCATTTTCGATTGTTATTGAAATGGCTGAGGGTCAAACTCCGCTACACATGAGTGCATTTATGGTTTCTACTTGAGGAAACAATCCGGATGGCCGAACGATCGCCTTATGATTATTTTCACAAACAAATATTATGATCAGTTGGGACTCTTACGCATACTTAAAGTTATCGGGAAATATTATGTGCATGATTATTGAGCACCCTTACCTGCGTAAGGGAATACCTAGGACTCAAGCAATTTCTTATTATCTCGGAGGCTAATTTCTCGATTTGGATTATTCGGAGTTATATTTTTTTCAAAGTGTGACGTGAAGTTAAAAAAAAAAAAGTAATTTCTCATACACATTGGGGAGAGACTACAAAAGTGAAGGAACTATAATATTGGAAAGCTTATTTCTTCTGCTTCTTGGAACCCGAACCTTCACCAGGTCCGCTGGGGCGTTTCTTTACCAGCTTGATTGTCGGAGAGGGGGGATTAGTCCTTTTTCTTTAATCTCCGCAGTGGTCAATTTCCAAGGGACAGAACCCGCCATTTCAGTCTCGTGGCATTCCCGAGCTTCTACCACAATAGCGGGAGTATATTTCGGAGGGTCGCGTTGACCCATTACCTCCTCATCTTTAAGGAGATCTCCCACGAGGGGACCCACCGGTTCCGAGAATTAGGAGGCCAATCTTCGAAATGCATCCGGTGGTGGGCCTTTTCGGTTTCGATCTCCTCCGAATAAAGCTGCTGGTGCATGTCCTCCTCCAGATTGAACTGGAGCGCCCCAAACGGATCCCGTGAGCAGTCTAATTTATTCTCTGCAAGCACAGGCACGAATTTTCCGGAGAGACTGGGATCGAGTCATCCTTTCTTCTCAGGCGTTAAGGACATGCCTAGGATTCTTTGTGTCTGAACACTTCCTCTAAAGAAATACAAGACACAAGCTTTCGCATTAAACTCCCAAATTCCGGACATGCCTAGGATTCTTTGCCGCCAAATTCCGGAAGGTCGGAGAGTGTACAATAAACTCCCACAGTAATTTCCGAAAGTAGTCATTTAATTGGACGACAACCTAGCAGCTCGAGCCCGGAGATAATCTACGGTTGATTGGAGGGATTCATTTTTCGATTTCAGCTCTTTATTCTCCTCCATGGCCTTCTCGAGAGCTTTCTTATAAGCTGCATTAGCATCCTTGGCCTTCTTCAGCTTGTCCTCGGTCTCAGCCTTTGTCTCCTTTAGTTTGTCGAGAGCTTATTTTTCATTTGCCTTGAGAGTGTCTATGGACTGCTCGAGAGCATGCCTCTTCCCGATATGAAAGGCCGCACACTCCGTTAATTCACTGCGATGAGCTCGGGTTAGAGCTTCGATCGCCTTATTGTTTTCTTACGGAGCGCTGCCATCTCTTGGGCATATTTTTCCCGCTGATTTTGCATCAGCCTCTCTGCGGCTCTCTTTGTCTGCTCCCTGATTATATCCGGACAGTCGAGCTCCGAATGCCTGAGCATACAATAGTCCCCTACGACAGCCGCGGTACCCAGCTCCATTATTGTCCGCTGCATCTGAAAGGAAGCAAGAGTTATGAGTACATATATATAAAGTAGTGTGTAAACAATTGAAAAGAGACAACGTTTAATGTCATTACGAACCTCTTCCCCCGTATGGCATATCGTCGCAACTTGGCCCATCAACCGCCTAAAATCGGTAAAGACCGTGTGGTCATTCCGACCATGTGGCAACATCTGCGGGTTCCGGTCAAAATGTGTTAAGGTCGGCCGGTTCGACACCCTGTCACCCTTCGGGATCCGAGTGGTGACTCCGTCTTTTATCGGTATGAAACCGACCTGACACCCCATCTAGAGCCATTCCTTCACCGTAAGCATCTTGATATCCCTTATGCGGAAGGAATCGAGGAACTCAGCTGTTAACCCACTCTTCTTTATGGGTTTCGCAATCTCTAAAACGGTAGGGCCCTCCACCAATCTTTTCCCCTTATCCGGAGGAGCTTCTTGGTTTATTTCTCCCTCCGGACGGGTCTCTTGCACAACCTCCTCCACCATCGAGTCTATTGGCTGACCCCCGCTTATTTCGCCCTCTTCGTTTCCGACAACGTCCACTAGTGTCTCGGCGAAATCATACATCCCTTCATCGGGGGAGAATTCACTGGCGGCAAGCTCCAATCGCCAAGACACAAGAATTAAGTCTTCGGGACTCTCGGGGACCTCTGTAGCCGGCTCAGTTTCTAACTGCTCGAGATTTTCCATTATTGTAGCAGGCTGTGGGAGAGTAACGGGTCTGACTTCATCAGTTGATGGCTCCACCTCTTGTGTACGTAGGGCCAGCTCGGCCGTGGAGGTGCGATTCTGAGCCCCCGGCACCATCTCAAAAATTAACTCATCATTCTCCACAACTAAAGCACGGAGCGATCTCAACCTGTCGCCCAACTTTGAGTAGTCTTCAGCTGGAGCCATTATTTTGTCTGCAAAACAAACAAGTCGCGTAAGCTATACTGTGTAAAGATTAAAAAGCGAGTACACATTTAAAAGGATTTTTTCTATTGAATAAAAGTTATTGAGATGGTTCATGTATGAATGTGTGGGCCAGATACCTAATAGTTCCCTACTAAAATGGGTAGGGGCTGGAAGAAGACCAAAAGCAACCAAGATCGAGGCATAAAATAAGGTCTTCGCAGTCTAGTCTACATCATCCAATCTGGCACAATCGAGATGTGCCTTTTTTAAAGGTCTCGGAATGGTTGCCCGAGAAATGGAATAGTAGGTTCTGGGAAAAATGGTTCCCCTTCAACAGGGAACCGCCAAGGAAGGCTGAGTGGAGACAATCTCGTGGTCCCGACATCGGTTACAAAAAAGAAATATTTTTTCCAGTCATGATTCGACTGGGGAGTGCAAAACTGGAAGGGACAACTCTGGTGCCTCAGGCGAAAGAAAATACAACCTTGGGCACCGTAAGGGCTGGCGGTACTAATTTGGAAAATTTGGAAGAAACGTTCGATAGTCAAAGGAATACGACTCGTTTCCATGAAAATTATAAAGGCGGTTACGAAAGAGATTGAATTTGGGTTAAACTGAAAAAGGTGAATTTGTAAATGAGTAAGCATTTTTACAAGGAAAGGGTGAAGAGGAAAGCTGAGCCCAGCCTCTAGGTATTCCAAGCAAATAGTGTGGGTAGCTATCGGCGGAGTTAAGATCCGGTCAGTAGGTCTGGGCTGGTATAGAACACAGTCGGAAGGGAGGTGGTATTCCTACACGACAGATTTCCACTTCCGAGGGCTTTGTCACGCGGGATTCTGAGGGCCGAGAGAGTTTTCAAGCTGAGCAATTCGCTCAAAAAAGTGTGTATTGACGTTCGAGGTGCAGTGTGGAAAGGGGGATGTGATGGAATTTGAACTCCCCGAATTGGATGAGGAGTCCGAGGAATGAGACGATGAGGTATCGGGATTCGAAGTTTGGGCGGAATCGGAAGCCATTGGAAAATTAAGTTCAAAATTATGTTCAAAATTATTTTTTCACAATTTTACTAAGTGTCTCGCGAGTTATCGTACCAAAAATCGCGAGAGTTACTATTCGATCAAGGAAGTCGGGATATTGTGCAAGTATCCGCGACGTTTTGCAAGCAAAAGTTGGTTCAGCTAGTATTCAAGATAGGCAATTGCGAGGTTTTGAACGTGCTCGCGAGATTATGACACAATGTCGCGGGAACGGTTGCAGGGTGGTATCCGAGAGATTTTGGCAAAATGTCGCGATGCGTGTGGAGTTCGCGCAAGTGAGATTGTTATGAGGACAGAACATGATATTTTTAGGGGCGGATTCCCGGGTCGAAAAATCCCGAGATTTTTGGGTGATCTCAGAATCTGACGTTCTTAGTGTCAAAACGATCACGTCAACGATACGATTCCAAGGCTATTCATGGTTTTATCGAAAAAATTTCCGAACAGTATTCGACTTTCGGGACGAGCTAATATGGTGTGGTTTACGACTCAGAGTCTGATTCTGAAAACCATGGAACTATTGATATTACCCGGGGGTATTTTCGGTATTATGACACCCTGGGAGCTCGTTCGACATGGCTAGATGGTTTTTTCGGTATTCTCATATATTTGCGTCACGGTATATTTTCAGGGGTATTCTCGTAATTTGGACCTCCGGGTCAACATATGACCACGATATTGGCATTTCTATCAGTTTCAGAAAGATTCGGCACTAAATGGGGCCAAGGGTATTTCGTAATTTGGCACCTGAGGTGTGCACCGGGGTGATATTTTTGGCTGCATATTCAATATCTGGAGGCAATGAAATTAGTATGCGGGGTTTTTCGGTATTTTCCCATCGACATTTCCGAGTAATTCTCGACCAAGATGCATTTCCTAAACTTCGGGACGGTATGACCTTTGTTCCAATTTAATTGGATATTATTTAAGTACTTTGGGCTAAATTAAATGAAATTGGGCTCTTCGGCTGAAGTTTACCAATTGGCCGGATTCCTCTATAAATATGAGCCACATGGCACTAAAAGGGGTTTAGACGGTGATCACGCTTCCCAAGGAAAAGTGTTTATCTAATTGTATTCTGCGACTCGTGAGTTTTTGCATGTATCCACGAGATTGTGGTGAGAGTCGCGAGGTTTTGAGTGTATTCGCGAATTTGTGCGTGTAGTGGCGAGTTTATAACCCTAGCGGCGACATTGTGATTGTCGTCGCGAGTTCATGCCCATAGCCGCGAGATTCTGAACTTTGTCGCGAGACTTTGATACTAGTAGCGAGATTTTGTCCTGATCGCGACATTTCATTCAAAGTCGCGAGTTTTCGTCATAAATTCGCGATTGACTCCTACTCGGGTGTGATGTGGTGGATTCGATCGTTTTTCGTATCGTTATTATTCTGGTTATCGTTATCCCTTGATTGTACTTGTATGCTTTGATTATCATAGTGAAAACCAAGGTAGAGCTTTGCTCTCGCGAGGACGTAAGCTCACACATTATGGGCTCAACCTCGTACATCGCTCGTGTCCCCACAACAATTGAATTCCAAATAATTAAATAAATTGAGTGATTTAAACATAAATATCCAAAATATTTTTAGACGAGATCAATTTCTAACAACTCTTATTAGATTACATATTTAATTAATGATCAAGGTTGGTGTCTAGCAACATGCCTTGATCCCCAAGTGTTGGAAAAATATAGTACATAGATTAAACCTTTCAATTATTTATTATCGTGCAATCAAATTCTCTCGAAAACTTCGATCTTATTCAATTAGAAACACATATATCGTCTATTTTTGAATATAAATTTTTACTTACTTATCAATATGTTTATTTATAGACAATTCGAACTCTTCAAATTTCTAATCATATCGACCAATGATTTTGAAACTATTGATTCTTGCAAATCCTAGATCTACTTCTATGCTATTGAGAACGTCGAGTTCTTTATTGATTAACAATCAACTTCGAATATATGATATTATATTCCAAATTATTTGTATATAAAATTCCATTTGGAATATTCAAACAAATAAATGCAAATGCAAATGCAAGACAAAATATTCAAGTTATCTTTGTTAATCTCAAGTCAAAAAAGATTTACACAACAATTATTACGAGATTTGATCGTTGAACTTAATAGCATATTCGGACGATTTCTCGTAGTCGAGTCATCCGATGAATTTGTTCTCTAACAAACATCCATATATTTTTCATAGAAAACTATTTTCACTAGCAATGGTAACAACCACTTAATTAAATCAAATGACACAACATATGTTAGTTCTTATTGTATTATTAATGTCTATATTCTCAATAATCTATGGGCTAAAGAAATTTTGCATAAAAGTATAAAGTGTATCATAAGAATCTCACATCATAATCTCATTGCGATTTCTTTTACATAACTTTTAAGCAAGAAAGTTAATCAACAAATCAATAAAAACAATCTTTATAAGAAATAAAATTGATAAATAATAAATAATTAATTTAATCACTAATTAAAATGTATCATATAATTGATCTAGGACATTCGAATCTAACAATCACAACTTAGCCCGTTTCTAAATTCTTTCGAGTGAGGACAAACGTGAATTACTAAATTTCATAACAACTACATTTACACATGGCTGCGATTAGGATTATTTCGTAGCTTGGAATTACTTTCCCAAGTTTCACGTAGGAAATTGACTAAAAACAATAAGAGTTTAAAAATGTGGTAGAAATGTTGTTTACATATTAGGTCCCTATCATTTTCCTAGACAGGGTGTTTGGTTGCAGTTCAAAAATGACTACCTCAGAGCTTCTGATAAGATCATAACGTAATTGACATTACATCAAGCATCTTGATTGTATGTGATCTTAGAAGTACACCACCTTCAAACTAATGCTTTAAAAACTATCGCTGGTATACCACATATATATCCGATATACCAAATATGTATCCAAATGTTGTGTAAATTAAATTATTAATACGATTTTTAACTTATTATGAATTTATATTGTTTTATTTTGAAAATTTAAATAATTTACTGAATCAATATAACTTTTTTTCACAAATCATTCATTTAAAATTTGTATAAACCAATATTTTGTTTAAATTATTAGTATACGGGGTATACCAAATTTAAAAGGACTCTTCAAACTAGTTCATAGGAATGCCAAACCCGCATCCCAACTAATTTTGGAACGGAAAGATGACACTGTTTCTGAAAACGAGTCACATGTAATTAGGGCTCTTACAGGATCCGAACAGCTCGTGAACAATATGTGTTCGGCTCATATGTGATCGTGTTCACTTATTCGAACTAAAATATGAACATTGTTTAAACATTATAATTTGAACAAATATGAACATTTTCGTGAACAAATGTGAATGTTTGCCAACAAATATATTATTTAAATTAATTTTTTATTATAATATATTATTATACTATTTAAGTTTAAAAACCTTTACAAAACCCTAATTTTCACTCATTGACTCTAACGGCGGTAAGGTTGGGCACGGGTCCGGCCAAACGAGTTACAGGTTGAACCCGTCAACCCGTACGGGTTGGTCCAACGGGTTGAGAATTTTTCTTGACCCGTCAACGGATTGACCCGACGGATTGAAAGTGCGGCCCAACCTGTCAACGAGTTGAATATCTAAATCTTAAAATTTAAAAACCTTCAATTTTAACTTTAAAATTTTAAAAAAAAATCAAAATTGGCCCACTTCAAACCGTCAACCCGTACGGGTTGAAAATCACAACCCAACCCGTACAATGATATTTAGCGGGTCAGCACACGAGTTGACCCGTTTGTACAGGTTGGACCGGCCCAGTGGGTTGGGCTGGCCCATGTCACCCCTCAACGGAAGCTGTGAATAACTTCTCAACTCTTCCTTTGATTCAAAAGACTGAAAAGAGAAGATATTTGATATTCTACAAAACTCTCAAAATGTTAAATATGAAACAAGACGAATGTTCATCACCGTCAATAAATCATTTGAATGAAGTTATTGTTTTTTATGATGAATCAATTTCCACATAAAATGAGAATGATTTAGAACATGAAGAACCCTTTGTATCAATTTCGCACAAATAATATAAACATCTTCGAACCAATCGTACGAACAATGTTCAAACAAGCTATTCGAACAAACATGAACATTCACTTAATAATTCGAACAATGTTCGAACATATTTTCACGTTCGAATCAAATATGAACGAACATGAACACATCGCGTTTGGTTCGTTCGGATTGAATAACAACCCTACATGTAATAGATACATGATTCTTCGAAATGAAGCTAGGTTGTTGGACATATAATACATGGACACTTAAAAACGGCTACGGGACACGGTCATCCTGAAGTATCAATTAAAATACGTCAATGCCACATAGGATTTAAAAATAAAAATTTAGTAAAATACAAACGAAAACATCAATATATATTACGGAAGATCTATATTACATTATATATGTCAAGAATAAGGAATAAAGCGTTGCTTTTATACTAACGTATTTGCTCTTATCCTTACAGTTTAATACAGGTTGGGTCGTTTGACGAAAGGGGAGTGGGTCGGAGCACAGGCCCAAGTCTGAAAGACCAAAAGTGCTGAAACAGAAACAAAACCGCAATCATGCCTTTATAAAAGGAAGGGTGAAATGCAGAACATAGAAG
>RWGZ01000510.1:103741-145050 GCA_009725065.1 Utricularia reniformis
TTTGTAGAGAGGGCTTGACTTTGGCCAACAACCCTTGCTCGAAAAACAACTTTTCATTCAAAATCATATTAGTGGAAGGATAATAGACTTAATATCATAGAATCAATTCTACAATGAATTTAACGGAACCTCGCTCTGATACCAATGTTTGGAAATAGGATCGCACTCGTGTATCAAAATACACATTCGTATCATATACGGTGCATAGGGGAATATAAAATTTTTCATATTCCTTAAAATTGGATCGGTAAATTCGTCAAGGGTTAAACATTATACCTTTAATTCTCCGATATGTTTCGGTGGTTGCAAGAAAAACTATGAGATAAGAAAAGGTTTCTTCTTGGCACTAAATCTCCAAGTTAGGATGACATCTAATAGAAATCCACACGTGATCGGATCTTTAAAACCCCAGAATAATCTTTGCTAGAAGATTAGATTGAGAGATTCACAATCACTCAATATCTAGTTGTCTCCCGGATAATGAAGTGAGCGGCTAGGGTTTTTTTTTACTCAATCATTAACTCATTTTTATATTGAAAAATAAAAATGAGCGGTTTCTTGAAAAACTCAACTCAAGCCTATCCATAAACGAATAGTCGTTATGAATATTTCAAATCAATTTCATATAATCAAGGATCACATACTTGATTATCTCAACTACTTTATTTTACAAATAATTTATTTCATAAACAATTTATAATGAATTAGAAATTAAGTGTAAAATATCCAACCAAGTATTCATCATGATGAAATTGGAAAAACAATTTCTCCAATTAAATCATAGAAGTTATTATTTCTTATTGAATTAAACATTTCAATTTAATAATGTTAGACAACTTAAATTACGGTATCTCTTTTGATCATCCGACCACTTTTGTGTGTGACTTATTAGTTTTCCAAGAACCGTGGCCGTAATTAAATTATCAGATAAATTAAACTATTTAATTATCTCTAACAACTTTTATTACATATTTAATTAACAAACAAGGTTGGCGTCTAGCAACACGCCTTGATCCCCAAGTTTTGGAAAAAATATAGTGCATAGATTAAACCTTTCAATGATTGGTTATTATGTAATCAAACTCCTCTCGACAACTTTGATCTCATTCAATTAGAAACACAAATATCGTATATTTCTGAATATGAATTTATAATTGCTCATCAATAAGTTTATTTATAGACAATTCGAACTCTTCAAATTTCTAATCACCTCGGCCAAGGATTTTGAAACTATTGATTCTTGCAAATCCAAGATCTACTTCTATGCTATTGAGAACGTCGAGTTTTTTATTGATTAATCAATCAACTTCGAATATATGATATTGTATCCAAAATTATTTGTATATGAATATTCCATTTGGAATATTCAACCAAATAAATGAAAATACAAGACAAAATATTCAAGTTATTTTTGTTAATCTCAAGTAAAATGATATTTACACAATCATCATTACGAGATTTGATCGTTGACGTAAATAGCATATCCGAACTATTTCTCGTAGTCGAGTCATCCGATAAACTTGTTTTCTAACAAACATCTATATGTTTGTGCTAGAAAACTCTTTTCACTGGACACTGTAAACAACCAATTGATCAAATCAATGATACAACATATGCTATTCCTTACCGTATTATTGATATTCATTTACTCAATAATTAATGGGCTAGAGAAATTTTGCATAAAAGTATAAAATGTGTAATCAGAATCCCACATCATAATCTCATTACGATTTCTTTTATACAACTTTTAAGCAAGTGACTTAATTATCAATTTAATATAAACAATCTTAATAAGAAATAAAACTGATAAATAAGAAATAATTCATTTAATTACTAATTAAAATGTATTATATAATTGGTGTAGGGCACTTGAATCCAACAAAAATGACATATTAAGTCTCAAACATTTTATGATTTTAACGACTTTGGTCTTTAGTATTTGGCCAAAGTACCAAACATGTGTTCCAATGTTTGATTATTACTATACGGGTCCCATTGGTTTCATACAATGGCAAAATAAATTCATCAAAGTTTGTGAATTTGGGCATAATTTATCTCCGTCCAATTTTAACACCGTTAGGGTTACAATTGAAAACCATACCAGTATTGTCTGGTTCACCTGGTTTGAATTGGAACCGATACCGAACTCGGTGTGATTTACACCGGACTATTTTGATTTGATAAATTTTTACATTAGTACAAAATTTGTTATGGTATGAATCAATATGGCCGATACGTTTGGTATATTATTTATTATATTTTAAAAATTAAAATAATATAAATTATATCTAAACATCAAAAAATATCATATTGACTATCATATTGAAGGATGATATAATATTATAATATCTTCTATTTTTTATTCAATTACTAATAGAAATAGAAAACGATACCGATTTTCTGGTTCACTTTGTTTAAAATGGAACCTGTATGAAACCCAATCCGATTTATATTAGACATTTTAATATGATAGATTCACATCATCTTGGCCGATATGTTTTGTATAGCAGATGGTGTCGATAACAAATTTTTTTCAAAAAGAATAATATAGATTAATATATATCTAAATACTAAAAAAACTATTGCATCAACTATATCCAACTAACATATAGAATGATCAATTGATACTTGGTAGCATAATATATTCTTTTTTTTATTTAATTATTTTTTGTCATCTATATGTTGATGTTTATTTTTACTGTTATTCTTTATTTGAAGAAAAAACAAAAACAATAACACACATCAAATTGATTCACATCAAGTCGATTTATGATATGATTGAGTAATATTTATTTTACATTAATTATGTAAAATATTCTATTGCATAACACAAGTTTTTTTAAAAAATCAAAGTTGGTCATTGTCTTGCATTACAACACAACAATCTAATTTGTAATTATAATAATATGTGCCGAATTATTTTTTAATGGATGGAATAAAATGTCCAAATTTTGTATACTTTGAGGATTAAAGTATCCAAGGTTAGTATGAGAACTATTAACACCATTAAACTAAAGATTAAATTTGTCCAAAATAACTAAATTTAGAGAACAAAAATTTTGCCAAATTGAAAATTTTGGATAATAATTATGATATACATTAAACTTCCTACCTTGACTTTGATAAACATTACAAAGTATAGGAAATTTTTTTGTCATCATCATACTCTGCATATCACATTCCTTATAATTTTGAAACTTTTGAGTTCAAAATTATCAAAACTATAAAACTACATAATTTCAAATATACATTTCCGTATATCGAAACATAAAAATCCAATAAGTTTTTACCTTAACGAATAAGTTTTTGGTCAGTTGTATTCAAATAAACCTAAATATATAATAAAATAATCTAAATATATAGTAAAATAATGAGTACTAAGTTCATTACTCTCACAGATTATGATTTTAACTATTTTGCTAATAATTAGAAATATAATATTTTTAAATTTAAAAAATAGACAAAGTGTGAAAAGGCACGGCCCATGATGCCCATCAATAAACAAGCCCATTATAGTTGACCCAACCTGAACTTGGGCAAACTGTAACGATTTGTACCCGAACCAAAAGCTTCCTCCACTATTTTTCAACCCTCAACAATTCCCAATCTGTCTACCCTTCTGTTTCTTGCGATTTCGATGTCCAGGTAAGTAGTTTTTTTCTGTTTCTGATTTATAGAATCCAGATATTTGTTCTTTCGATATGGATTGATGCTATCGAGAAGCCTTCGTTTCATAGTTTTTGATTCGTTTCAATTGCTCTGTTATGTTACACTTTCCTTCATTTAGATTTCGCAGAGTTTGTTGTCGTGATTATTTTTGGATGATAACTGTTTTATTATCGGGTCACCTGATGATTACGGATCTCGTTCATATGTTTTTCCCTCCTTATGTTGGATGGAATGAACCCAAGGGATGGGAAATTTTTAACTTTGAAATACTCATCAGGGAGTCGGTATCTTCCTTTTGTAGGCGGCTTTCCATGAATTTCTGTTTAAAATTATTTCTTCAAACCTTTATTTTCTCTTTGGTTTATTTACTGCCTGCATTTCATTATATTTATGGGATTGTTTTGGTTTTGTTAGCTTTTATCTTGTTACAACTCCTGAAACTTTAGAAATGTATGTCTGTGGGTTGCAGATTGCAAAACTCTGCAGATGTAGAGCTCGTGTGATTTGATTTAAATGAAATGATGTGTTTTCTTCCATCATCATGGATTTTACTGGAGAAAAAAATGGACTTGTTATGCAGAGATTGTGGATTAAAATATACGATTTTTTTGGGGATATGTCATTAAAATAGATTTATTGCAGGATGTCTGAAGAACCCTTTTTTGCAAGATCGAAGCTTCTTGAGAAGCAAAAGTACTACCAGAGCATCCATAAACATACATATTTGAAGGGACCAATGGATAAGATCACATCAGTTGCTATTCCTTTGGCAATGGCCGGTGCTTCCATAATTCTTATA
The DNA here is from genome assembly GCA_009725065.1 of Utricularia reniformis. Taxonomy (NCBI): domain Eukaryota; kingdom Viridiplantae; phylum Streptophyta; class Magnoliopsida; order Lamiales; family Lentibulariaceae; genus Utricularia; species Utricularia reniformis. Next base: position 108,210 of record RWGZ01000510.1, read on the forward strand.
GTGAGTCCTCATTGTTCCGTATTGATATATCTTCTTCCTGTTATGATAATTGTGTGACTTGGCTTGGTCAGGGAAGAGGTGTCTACAACATGTGTAATGGGATTGGAAAGAAGGAATGAGATCTGATTTGTTGCTGAAACTTGTTTTGTTGCTAATAATTTCTGAATGCACAATATTTCACTTGTTTATTGTTTGCTGGTTGATGGTTTTACCGTCCTGTAAAGATGTTCCTTTTGTGTCATTCTGAAGAGAATAACAAATATGGCCTCATCTCTGTGTTTTTTGTGATCCTTCATCTCCACTATCTTTAGATCAACTATGGGATATTTGGTGAAACTAGGACTCCAGACAAACCAAACCTGAGTGTGAAATAGACTAAGGCTATGTTCTGCATCTGATTTGAGATTTAGAATGCAATTTGAGAATGTGTTTTCATAATGCGATCACAGATCAAGAATGTATTTAGTGTTCTGTAATTTATAAATTGAATTGCAGAATGTGATGATGTTCTGTAAAAAGTTAGATGTAGAATGCATTTTAAGTAATAAATGACATTATTGCCCTTTTGGATGTGAATATGATTAGATTCGAAATAATTAAATTCGAAATATTCCAACTACAACATAAATACAAACAATAAAGGACACTACATAAATTCATAAGTCAGGTCGTCCAGATTGTCCAACTCCACCACGATGCGCTCTCCATAATGTTTCACAAATGTTATCTCTTGTCATCTCCATCGTAATATCAGAATGATAATTTTCTGGTTCTTCAGATCTTTCACTAGTCCGCGCNTTATACTGTTCACGAACTATTCGGATAATGTAACAGCCCTACTTTTATGTTGTTACATAGTAGAGTTTACAACTCCTTCAGGAACTCAAGGAAATTTATGTTTGTGAGTTGGAGATTCCAACACTCTGCACATTTAGAGATTTAATTTTAATGAAATGATGTGCTTTCTTCCATCATGGATTTTATTGGAGAAAAAATGGGAGATTCTCTATTCAAATATACGATTTTTTGGGGATATGTCATTAAAATAGATTTGTTGCAGGATGTCTGAAGAACCCTTTTTTGCAAGATCGAAGCTTCTTGAGAAGCAAAAGTACTACCAGAGCATCCATAAACATACATATTTGAAGGGACCAATGGATAAGATCACATCAGTTGCTATTCCTTTGGCAATGGCCGGTGCTTCCATAATTCTTATAGTGAGTCCTCATTGTTCCGTATTGATATATCTTCTTCCTGTTATGATAATTGTGTGACTTGGCTTGGTCAGGGAAGAGGTGTCTACAACATGTGTAATGGGATTGGAAAGAAGGAATGAGATCTCATGTGTTGTTGAAACTTGTTTTGTTGCTAATGATTTCTGAATGCACAATATTTCACTTGTTTATTGTTTGCTGGTTGATGTTCCTTTTGTGTCATTCTGAAGAGAATTACAAATATGTGTTTTTTTGTGATCCTTCATCTCTACTATCTTTAGATAAACTAACCAAACCTGAGAGTGAAATAGTCTAAATTCCATTTGACAACGAAAAACTCAATTTGATTCGATGTCAACTTGTGCTCGACTTTGTAGTTGAATTGATGGTTTCAATTTAGTATGTCAAAATTGGTAAAAATTGTACAAGTAGAATAGTATATATTATCATAATATTTAAATAATTTGCACTGAAAAAAGTGTATTCAAACTTTAGTTTTGATTTAATTTTGAGGAAGTCGAATAAAAAATTCAGATTTGATTCATTAGATATTTGAAATTATTGGTCCATTTTCATTAAAACTATTTTGAATTTAGTTGAGTTAAATCTTATTTTTAGATTTTTTTTAAAAATACCCCTAGTTTTGAGTACATATGAATTTATTATAATTTAAAAATTTAAGAAATATAATTTTAAAGATATTTTAAAATGATTATTGTTACTATTAGAGGTTTTGAAAATTTTGGTAAATTTTGAAAAATCCTCATTAGATTTGTTATTATTTCATTTCTTATCAAAATGAAAAGAGAGTTTTTTTATGCTACTAAAAGAGTGTAGAGAAAATAATAGACACTAATTTTTTTTATTTTTAATAAATAACATTGACCACCCATAGTTTTAACAAAATAACATTAATAGACGTTTTGGTAGTCCAGTTTCTATTACTCCTGAAATCAGACTATTTATTTTTTAATTTAAAAAATATGGTAGCCGGTTTCCACGGTTACGGAAATCGAGCTATTATTTTTTAATACAGGACCTCGTTTGCTTCCCAAATGTGCATCGGGTTTTAGAAAAACAGGCACTCCTCCCTAGCTATTTTCCGTTTTCGCGTCGTTGTCACCCCCAATCGAAGTTAGTTTACTATTATTGTTGTTGTGCTACTCATACTTCTTCAATTTTGACGATTTGAATGAGTATTTCATCCTTAGATTTGGGCATAAATGGCAAAAACTAGGTTATCGATTTTGAACTTATAATTTTGTTTAAAAAATTGTCTTAAGAGATAATCAAAACTGAACGAAGTCTAAGATCAGAAAGTGTAAGTGAATAAGAAATAAATATATTACTTATGTAGACGGGTTTAGAACCAACATCTTGTCTAATAAAAAATTATAGTCAGAAAATTTTCAACCACACAATTATTATACAACATGTATTTTTTTATTACTTATTTTCTGAACTACAATAAAAATTTAAAAAATAAACAGCTCAATTTATGTAATATTAGAAACCGAGATATGGAGTTTAACACGTTATTCATATGTCCATCACTTATATTTCTATATTGATGATTGATAATTTGATAGTGCCATTTTTTAACAATGTTTGTAAAAAGCTGAAACTATTACTATAAAAAATTTCCCGGGCTAATTGACAAAATAGCTTCATGTAACTTTGGTTGGCTAAATTGCATATATTCAAAAAGATTTGACTAGATAGGTTTCTTTTGTAAAATGTTATATTTGGAAAAATTTTCGAGTAGACTCTTAACACTTTAAAAATGACATTACTTTTATATTGATTTTTGTTTTGTTATTTATACAATTTCGTTAATTGTCATAGCACTGATTTGCATTTTTTCCGATTTTTTACACTTATGTTTTCTTTTGTACAAACTTGATATTAGAAATTGGAGAATTCGAGAACTGAACTAGGGCTTGAATTATCTACGTCGTCTTCATTCTCGCCGTCTGGTTTTCTAGGTTTCCAATCGGAGTTGGACGCATTTTTGGAGTTGTTCTTTGTTATCTCATAACTGAAATTAGAGTAAATATTTACTTGTTTCTTCATTTCCCTGCTACTGTCCATCATTCTCTTGAACTTATGTTGTTGTAGTCTGAAAACCGAGGTGTCAACAGTCGTTCGGTTAGTTGCAAGACGAACTCGGTTTAAATTTGTTTTGTAGGGGGAAAATGATTATGAATCAAATAGAAAATGACAAGACAATTTTAGAGTGGAAAACCCCTAAAAGATTGGGAACAAACCACTTGAGATAACAAATGACATGTTTGCTTTTGAAATAACAAGAGAAGGGAGAGCTTATGGAAAAAACCAAGAGAAAACTGGAAAAGAGAGACTTCTTTCCGTTTCCCAAGTGTCCATTTTATACGTCTCTTCTGCTGTGTGAACAGTAGAGTGTCGTTTTGTGCTTGTCCCATGCGGTTAGGTCGGCTCGTGTCGGGCGGGACAGCTGCCAGGCGTGGCTCTATTCCGCTGCGCGGCGCCAGATCTTTCGGCGCTACTAGCCGGCTGTCTTCAGACCAAAAGGAGGCTCACACGACTCTGTCAGGCACGCCTCCGACAGGATTGTCAGAGGTTGTTGTCACATGTTGAGGAATGTGGATGGCCCGAAGCATAGTCTGTGCGATCCGGACCGATCGGTCCTAATGAGGAGGAGAACGCTTGACTCTATCTATCGGTCCCGATCAATAAGACCGGGCCTTCGGGCCCGCCTGTTCTCGTCGGGCCGTCCAGTCACGCGAGCTGAATCTGGGCCTCCAAGTTCGACTTATGTCACTTGGGCTGGTCTGGCTAAGCTTGGACCGAACCAGGTTCGGGATACCGGGTTCCGAAGGTCTCATCATATATAATTTTTCAAAACTCATAATGAACAAATTGTCATCTTGAATCTCATAATCTGATAAAAGAGACAAAAGAGAAAGAGAGAATGTGGAGGGCTTTGAGAAAGAGAGAAAGCAATTAGAAATTCTAGAGCAGCAAATTCCGAGATGTTGTTTAAATTTTTAAAGAGTTTATAAGAGATAGAATAAGTTTAAAAAGAATAAATGAAGAAGATGATGACATCGCATGGTTCATAATTTTTAAAAATAATACGGTTTCTATAAAATAAATAATAGAAACCCATTTAGTACAATAATCTATTATGTCGGATTGTTGATATGTGCTATATTAATAATTTAAATGAATTCAGTGATTAAAATAATATCAGATTAAAAGTACTATATTTTTTATATTTATCATACGCTACCATCAATTTGGCAAGAGTTTTTTTCTCCAAATAACCTACTTTTAAAAACAATTTTCCAAACTAAACTACTTATTATAATTTTGTCTAAACTAACCTATTTGACCTCTTATTTTAAGTTACAAAATGTAATTTGTTAAAATTCTAATTCAATTCTAGTAGAGGTAGGAGATTCCGGGAAGATGTGATATTGGCTATTTTTCCATATCGGTGGTATACCGGTCGACATTGGTATTTCGATCGGTAGCCGAAACCGGGTCGGAACCCGGTTTTTTTGGATAAACCAGAAAAAAAATAAAAAATTCTAATTTATAATTTTTCTTTTACAAAAAAGAAAATTTCGTACTGATCGTATCGATCATACCGATCCGGAACGAAACGATTTTCCGGACCGGTATGAAAACATTGGATGTTTGTTATTATTTTACGAATTCGATTACAACACGTAAATAATATTACTATCTAGCAAAAAACTTTGAATAAGTTTAAAAATGTTCGATTCTCGCTTTTATTTCATACTCATACTGAGATGAATTCAATTTAAAAAATAAGTTGGAAAATTATCGAATGATTTGTGAACAATATTTTCATAATGTTTTTCAATTTCGTTTCGATCCTATTGAAATGACACAAATATTTTTTTAAAAAAAAGCTTTTTAAAAAATCAAATAAATAATTTTTTTTAGAATATTACTTGAAAACCCTGATCCGACTCTCAAAACTCAGTATCGAAGGATCAAACAAAGTACCGATTTCACTCGATAATTGATGTAAACTTAATTATTTTATGCTTGTTACCTGCAACCTAATAGATAGGTCATAATTCAGTTACTTTGGACAAAAAAATTATAAGTAGTTTAATTTGGGAAATTGTTTTTGAAAGTAGGTTATTCGGCAACCCAATTTGCCTAAATTTTCCCTATGAAAGATGCCCCCGACAATTAAACATGTCGCAGCTGATGAGTGATGGCCGATGTTTAATCCAGAAATTAACTGCTCCGATTCTCCGGTGCTGTAGGGTTTTGATTTTCAGAGTCAATTCCCTCGCGCTCTCGGTTTCTCCTTGTTCAGTTGTGGGCTCGGAAATTATGCAAGCGTTGTTCAGTTGTTGATCTTTCGCCTACATCACACAATGCGTAGCAAGGACAGAATCTCCTATTTCTATGACGGTTAGTTTTTGTCGATGTTTACCATTTTTTCTCTCCTAAATTCTTTGAAACTTGGCTGACCATTGAAAGGGATTCCAGGGGATGTGGGAAATGTTTACTTTGGGCCGAACCATCCGATGAAACCGCACCGTTTGTGCATGACCCATCACTTGGTTCTCTCTTATGAGCTTCACAATAAGATGGAAATTTATGTGCGTTACCCCTTTTCTTTTTCGAGATGACTAGGTTTTCTTGTACTGATTGCTTAATTCCGATCTTTAGAGGCCTCACAAGGCGTATCCTGTGGAGTTAGCTCAATTTCACTCGCCTGACTATGTTGAGTTTCTGCAGCGAATCACTCCGGATACGCAAAAGCTGTTTCCCAATGAGATGGTCAAGCGTAATGAGTTTTTGATATTTCTGATGAAAGATTTTACTTTACTCCAAATTGTTATTTATTATAAAATTTTGTAGTAAAAGCATTTTATGCTTGAAGTATGAAGTTAGATCCATGCATACTTTTGCAAGGATAGATGCAAGCTGCGACGGATAGCTGTTTGAGCATTTCCTAGATGGGTTTTTTTGTTTTATCTCAGGCCCAAACTTAGTAAGATTGTTCTTCTCACACCTCCTGTCTTTTAATGTAGATAATCTTGGGGAAGATTGCCCTATCTTTGAAAATCTATTTGAGTTCTGCCAAATTTATGCTGGTGGTACAATAGGTGATTACTTGTACCCACAGAAGTGTTCCCTATTTAGACTAATGTTTTCACACTTCATTTATGCTGTGTTGGATATATGTGCAGATGCTGCACGTAGATTGAATAATAAGCTTTGTGATATTGCCATAAACTGGGCTGGTGGGCTACATCATGCAAAAAAGTGTGAGGCATCTGGATTTTGCTACATCAATGACCTAGTATTGGGGATCTTGGAGCTCTTGAAATATCATGCCCGTGTTCTGTATATTGATATTGATGTGCATCATGGTGATGGGGTGGAAGAAGCATTTCTTTTCACTGATAGGTATCAGAATAACACTTTATTTTTCACCTGTATTTTTAATGCCACTGGTCTTTATTTCATAGGTAACCTGATAGATTGAGGTTTTGTGTTTCTGAATCCCATTTTGAGGTTTTCTTAGGTGGACTTTATTTTTTAGATTTTGAGTTATATGATTCATTCGTAATATAATCGAAATAGTAGAATCTGCATGCAGTCCAGGGAAAAATCTGAAATTTAATTGGTAGTAAGAACCGGTTGTTTTCTCTTTTACTATTTTATTCATCCTTGTGTTTATATAATTTTCCATTGTAGGGTCATGACTGTTAGCTTTCATAAGTATGGTGACTCGTTCTTTCCTGGAACCGGTAACATGAAGGTGCTTCCCTTGACATTATTGACTGTTTCATGCCTTGGTTTCTCGTTGCCAGCATCATTTATTATTATCATTTCATGGTATGCATGAGGTTTGGCTTTCTAATCAGCTAAAAACACCTAATGGCTTTCTAAATTCTGAAGAATGTAGGGGAAAGAGATGGAAAATTTTACGCAATCAATGTTCCACTTAGAAATGGAATAGATGATGGAAGCTTCTTACGTCTTTTTAAAACCGTGAGTTTTCTAATGCTCATGCGGTGAATTTTTTCGCTATCATTTTAAATCATGAAACATCATTATTTGCTGTGCAACAGATAATTATGAAGGTAGTGGAATGCTATTCACCTGGGGCTATTGTTCTTCAATGTGGAGCAGACTCACTTGCTGGGGACCGTTTGGGATGTTTCAACCTCTCAATTGATGGTATAGTTTCAACACTTTCTTTGGGAGTTCTGTTCTTTTATCCGCGTTTTTTCTACTACAATTTGGGTTTCAAGCTTGATATCCTTGTCTTTTATTGCTTTGTTGTGCCTGATTTATGCTGCAGGACATGCTGCTTGTGTTAGGTTTGTCAAGCAGCTCAATCTACCTTTGCTGGTTAGAATTTGTGCCTGACATGTGATTTCTTTTTAGAACAACGTGGCATGGGATTTCAAGATCCACTTATCTTCCTCTCATTAGCATTAAGCGTTTGATTGTGCAGGTGACAGGGGGTGGGGGATATATAAAGGAAAATGTGGCTAGGTGTTGGACTGTGGAGACTGGAGTTCTTCTTGATACAGAGCTTCCTAATGGTATGCCTATACTTAATTTTAGATTCTGAGGCTCTCTGCCTGTTTTGTTCCAGATAAAACATTGGAGATGAATTTTTTATATTCTGCGCTTGTATAATGACCTTTGTTATCGAGTTTCGTGTTGATTCTACTCATTAATAAGGGATGCCCGAATATTGATGAACAAGCCCTTGCATATAAACAGGAGAGTTTTCATGTGTTTATATATATTAGAGTTAGTAAACTATTTGTTATTTTCGTTTTCCATATGTTGAAAAGTGACAAAGATATGCATTTTGTGGTCTTGTGATACTCTGAATCCCTGTTGTTCGCAGCCATTCCAGATAATGATTATATCAAGTATTTTGCTCCAGATTACTCGTTGAAATGTCCTGGTGGGCACATGGTACTTCTTCGTATTGTGAATTTTTAGCATTAAAAATTTACTCATCTATTTACTGACGTGAAAATTCTTTTAACTTACAGGAAAACATGAACAGTAAATCTTACCTGAACACAATCAGGCAACAAGTATGTGAAAATCTGAGTTCCATTCAACATGCTCCTGGTGTGCAGATGCACGAGGTGAACATTAGCCTTAACGTGTTTTATAACATCTTGAAACCAGTGTTACTCCATTTGACATATCTAAAGTAGTAACATCTTATGATGTATTAAAGGTTCCTCCAGATTTCTACATACCTGATTTCGATGAGGATAAGCAGAACCTCGATGAGAGGGTAACCCGTAAGTAAAAGCTTTATCAGTGAACCTGAACCGCCCTTTCTTGTCTTTTTGTGTCTGTTTTCCTCTCCATGCGCCGAGGGTCTTTGATTCCTTTTAAATTCACTTCCCAGGTGGGATGCAGGACAAACAGATCCAGCGTGACGATGAATACTACAACAATGATAATGATAACGACCACATTATGGATGACGATTGATGATTGTTCATCCATCTGCATGAAATGTAACATCATTCATCCTCCAGGTTTCAGTTTTTTGTTTGTTGTGTATATTTCTGAACTCCCTTTTTGATCAATCTAGTTCTTGTGTCTTTATAGAAGTTTGTATATGGTTGAAAGTATTCAGTTTTTCAACTGAATCATTGCTGTTGTAGTGTGCTCATAATGTAGAACAAATCTAGTCAGTGTTTTCGTTTTGCGATACATGGAAACATTAACTGGAGAAATGGTTTCTCCTTCTTGTCTTCATATGCTTTTCTAGATCATTACATTATTTTGCTAACAACTCTGAGACAACAGCCAAATCATGAACTAAGAATGTGAATTCGTGATTCAAATGCAACATCCCCACTAGCAGACATTTAACAGCTTTCCCTGAGCTTTTACATCAACAAGACTATGGTTGTTCTTCTATCTGAATGAAATGATTTTGATTTGTTCGTGTTCGTTCATATTTTAATTCAAATGGATAAACTTGTTCAAATATGGTTCATATTTATAAATTCCGTTTATGTTTGTTTGTGTTTGTATGCATGTTTATTTGTGTTTTGATTCGTTGTTTTGTGTTTGAGTTCGTGATTTTATACATCAGCCTCAACTCTAGATCTGTAACAGAAGCTGAGAGGTGGTGTCTCCTCCCGTATGAGAGCCCAGTTAAGGCCTCGAAAGAAGGAATGCTGCTTTATCTCAGCTGCACCTTTGGCTGAACCAATTCGATTTACTGCTTCTTTTTTCAGCAAGTGTGTAATCAGATCACGAACATGGCAACTAACTGCAGGAGATTCTGGGAACTTGATTGACTGGAAAATCACATTGCTCACTGTATCCTTGTTGCTAGCTCCTTTGAACGGTGTTTCTCCGTATAAAAGCTCATATAGTAGAATTCCTAAAGCCCACCAGTCCACTGAAAATCCATAGCCTTCTCCTTTGACAATTTCTGGAGCAACATATTCGGAATTGGAATTATCAACCGCAGGTTGTGGCAGTGAGATGATCTCATGTGCTGGTTCTGGTTTAGCTTCGTTGGATGTGGATTTAGCAGTAGAGAAACATGTACTGTAACAATGAAGTTTACTTGATGGCTGGAAGCAGAAATGATTCATGCAGCTGCAAACAAATCTTGAACCAGAATTCTTCGTTTTTTCCTCATAGTTTGGACACGATGACTCTGCATTTACGGCACATTTTACGGACAAGTCAAAGTTCGAGAGCATTATGTGACCATCTTCTCCGATCAAGATGTTTTCAGGCTTCAAGTCTATGTGAACAATTCCTAATATATGGAGGTATTCTAGTGCAACAACAACCTCAGCAACATAGAACCTGCACATTTTAGCTTCCCAGTATTCAATGAAAGAAGCAACATGATTTTTCGCATGAAAATTACCTGGCTGCGTTTTCAGAGAGACGTTTTGTAAGTTGCCTTTGACGAAGAACGTTCAAATCACCTCCGGGGCAATAATCAATAACCAAACAAGTGAACTTATAATCCGTAAAATTCACATACAAAGTAGGAAGAAAAGGGTGATTAAGAATCTTAAGGATGTCTATTTCAGTTTGAGCTCTCACTAACTTCTCAGTATTATTCAAACATTCAGTATCCATAACTTTGATTGCAAAACAACAGCTTGTGCTTATAAGCTGACAAAGATCAACTGTGCCGGTATCTCCATTTCCGAGCTTTCTCAAAAGCTTGAAATTTTTCAAGTTCAACTGTCCTTGCTGCTTTTCAATGCACTTGATTGCTTTCCATCTCAGTTCTCTTGAAGTGCATGAACTTGGATTACTCTCTTCGCTATAGCTAGTTCGGCTACTACATTCACCGATCGTGCTATTTTTCGAGCTTTCGAAGCTATTTTCCTTTGATCTTGGTATTTCCTTCTTAGCTACTTTTGTGACATAATTTGGAATACATAATCTCTTCCTCTTAAAAAAGTTTGCAACCATTGAACTCTTTTTCACTGGCACAGCATTGTCCGGAATGACGACAACAGGGGAGTTTACCGGCTGCAATATCATACCGTATTCGTTCTGCAATAGAACACCCTCGGAAAAAACAGAAACATGTTCTCTTCTTCCAAACACTTCATCAAATCCATGTTTAGTTTCATTATCAGATGGGTTACAACTCCGTTTCTTCGACACCGCCATTTCTGAGGCTTGAGAGATGCATAGCCCTCTCAAGGCTTGTTTCAAACTCAATGGATCTGAAAATCCAATTCCTAAAACCGGAGCATTTCTCATCGGCCGTTTCTGAGAAGAAGCTCTAGAACAAAGTGAAGGGGAAGAAGTACTCATGTCTAATGTTTCAAAAAGCTTGTGAATTTCACTAAAATTTCCTTCACATTCATCTTTCTCTGTCAGCTCAACTATTTCACAATTCACTGGCAACAGACTCATCTCAAACAAGTAAAATAAAATGAATGACTTTGCAGCCAACCAAGAATTTGCAATAAATTTCAAGTTCTATATTATTTTACAAATATTGATCTTCAACACCTGCATTCTCCTTTTCCACTGCATTTCAGTGAGTTTTTCTTTGAGAAACATAATATCAGAAAGTAAATGATTGAAAACAAGAACTTTGAGCTTGAGAAGCCTCTTTAGCTGTCAAATATCACAACATATACATAAGCAATCTTCTTATGGATGATAAAAAAGGAAAGGGAGAAATAGTAGTGATATCCATCTTCTAGACTGCACAAATTTCGATGAGCATGAAAAATATATTATGGTGGTCCTTCCTAATTTCTACTCCTTGTTTATTGAAAAGTGAACTTCCATAATCAAAAACCAACAAAAAATCAGAGACAATTTAGGTACACAGAATGATGTGAATAAGGAAAATACATAAAGAAAAGCAACAGCAGCCCTTGCCTTCTTCACCCACAAATTAGAGAACAAAAATGGAGAACTCCACGGATCAAAAGGGGAAGCGAACATATAGATACAGATATTCAAAAAACACGAGAAAGCAAGAGTCAGTTTAATTGCAAAATTGAATGATCGAGAGCCGAAAAACCACACCCAAACATTCAAGACAGAAAATAAAGTACGACAAAGGGAGAATTGAAACTCATTAAAGAGTTCATGGGAAGAAACACTGATTCATTATGGTGCTGTAACTCAATCAAACAGTAACATTAAATAGTAGAAGTAAACGCTGCAGCTTAGCTAGGGGTGTGATGAATGTGATTGTATTATATATCAAATCTAAGTATAATTACTTTATTAAGTTCTTATTAAAACATATAATTACTTAAATTACTTGGATTAAATATGTTTGATTGTAGATTGAAAATAATCTGTATCAGGACCAAATCCGAAGATGGATCATTAGTTTTTAATATGTATACAATCTAAATATAAATATTAAAACTAGTTCAACTAANTATCTTCACGAAACCAAGAAGTTTTAAGACCTACGTCTTTTCTCCAAATTTACTCATCATGTTGATAAACCATGCTATGAACTGATATTTAGGTTTCTCAAACATGCTTATCGAGTTGAACGGCAATGTCGGTAGATTTTATCCAAGTTACAATTTACATATTAAATATCTCAATTTAAGTCTTGATTTTTTTTGTTTATGGTTTATTTTTTACAAATGTTATCAAGTTCTTAGAAGTTTCTTATGATTTATTTATGGGGAGGGAGCTCAATTAGGATGATGATGCATGTTGTTAGACTCCATCGCGTGCATTTCGATTTATTGTATTTATCGTAGTGGATTGAATGATGCTTTTAATTTTTTGTGTATGTAGTTTGTTATTTGATATAACAAAGAATCCATGTATAGCAGTACATATGTGATCTAATCTAAAAATGCTTTAAGGTATTTGTTTTAGATCAGTCAATTTCCTTTATTATCTTAAGTTCAATTATTGTAGAGACACGAACGATATAAGAGGTTAGCCCCACAATGTGTGGGCTTAAGTTCTTGGGAGAGCGAAGATCTACCTTGGTTTTCAATATGACAATTAAATGATACAAATACAATCAAGAGATATAAACAATCCGAATGAAAACGGTACGAGAAACGATTAATTTCACTTGCGCCCGGGATGACAAGTTCACGCAAGTGGGCAAGTTGGCGTGACAAAAACTTGCGAGTGTGGCCAAAAACTCGCGAGTGGTGATCCAGTCTGTGCGAGTTAGCATGTTTGCGCGGCTAACCATGTGGTCGCGGCAATCCAAGTGGTCACGTCTCATCAAATTCACGCGAGTCTTAAGTACAAAAAGTTGCGAGTCACTCTGCGAAAAGTTGTGAGTCACACAAAAATTCGCGAGTCTAGGACAAGTTCGCACGAAAACCTTACTTTGGGAAGCGTGCTAAGTGTCCGAACCATTTTCTGGGACCCAAGGTCCTGTTTTTATAGAGAAACTGAGTCCAATATGTCAACTTAGGGCCCAAAACCCCAATCTTAGTCAATTTGGCCCAACCTGACCCGAGTTGCTCGAGCAACTCAATTTCGTTGGGATATGAATCGTAATGTCTCCGGTTTTCCGAAATGCATGCCGATCGACAATAATTACACGTAATGACGAGAAAATATCATTGACTAGTTCCTGATCTCCAAATACTTAGAATATAGCCCAAAATATCGCAAAAACTCACCAACGAGCTCTCCGGGTGCCAATTTATGAAAATACCCCTAGTATCATTCCCTGCCGAAATCATCCAAAACTGCTCAAAACGTCATCAAAATCTTTATAATAGAAAATTTTCTGACCCGGGATTCCCCGAAATCACATTACTCCATAAATATAATTGAAAATTGAAAATATCATTTAGTCACATCAGACGAGCCTCGAGGTATCATAATTACGTAAATAACTCCGGACAATATCAATATGATAATTGTGACCATTGTAGCAAAAAATTAACAGAAGTTTGGTTGGATTTCCAATAGATTACTCATATTGAATTTGTAATGTTTACAATTTTATGGATACATTGTGTTGTGGATGTTAGAATACCTCTTATTGCACAAAGTAGCTTATGTAGGAGTGTGGTCGACTAGTCAAGTGATGTAGGTGACGGGTAGATATACTACGATTTTGCTGCACTATTTGCTCTAAAAGTGAGGTTACTATTTGAGAGCGTATGAGGACATACCTACATGAGGTTCCAATCTTTGAAAATTTGAAGGAAACGTGCAATGATGATGCACAATAGTGCAACTTTTTTTTAACCCTACAATGGAACTAACTTCAAAATTTTTATTGTCAATAATAATATATGTGTAGAATATTTGATCAAATCCGGATGAATGATTTTTTATGACAAGAAAGGATTATGTTTTTCAAGTAAGAAACAAGCCAAAGATGTTCTTGAAGACATGTGTGTTAAAGGAGTTGAATTTGTCTTCGTGAAGAACGATACATAGCGCTTGGTTGTCTAGTGTCCATTTCAGGGGAATCGACGTTCTGGTTTGTCCTTTGTTCGTGAATGTGTGTAAGAGGGAAATGATTTAATGGGGTGTGTGAAGATTTTTATAGAGCATGAACCACATTTTCATAAAAATACATTGAACTCTTCGGTGACATCAACCTGGGTTGCGAAGAAATCTTATCAGTTATTTTTGGGATCATCACAAGACTTCCAAAGATTTACATCCCGATCAAAGTATCACTTCAAACTGAAGTTTGGAAAACATAAGGTGAGAAGACAAGAGACCATGTTATTCGATTAGTTCGAGTTGGTTTCATAGATATGTTTTGTAGATATAAAGATGTATTGTATGCCATATCACCTTATGCTTATTGTAACTCTGTCCACGCCAAAAACAATTTCTACTTTCTACATTTCTCTACAAATCATCATTATCTTACATCCACATAATATTTTATCTTTCAACTTCTTAAGTTTTTCATTCATCGACATCATTTTTTATTTCTTTTCATCTACATAATCTTTTCTATCAAAATTAAAATTTTATCTTTCTATCTCATCAACTTTATCTATTTATTATTCAATCTATAATTAAATATTACATTTTAATTTTAATATCATGTCATATTTATTATATTGGATTACTATTAAAAATATATTAACAAAACATTTATTATAAAAGGATACAAACACATTGAAAATTGATTAGTAAAATGTATTCATAATGTGTTTGGTAAGATCAATTTTTAATTGATGGCATGATCTTCGGTTACGAGAGTCAATCATACGACGTAGATAATCATGAATACTTGGATCAATTTCCTTTTGCGTTGTTTTTTATTCTACAGAGTCTTCAGGTTGATTATACTCTCTGAGCGTATTGTAAGATTAGGTGTGGTCATCTCTCTTATCTTCGACATTCATATTAAGTAATATAATACACAAAACGTTATGTCTCTAAGAGTTAATCGATCCCAAAGGTGTGAAGGTTGAGTGAGAATCCCCCATTGAGCTTGCAATATCCCAAATGCAATCTCTACATTTTCTCTTTCTCCTTCTTGATGAATAAAAAACAAATTATCTTCTCGAGTTTGTGGTAGAGTTATTAACTTAACAAAAAGAGTTCAATATGAGTATATATCATCATCCAAATAAAAACTCATATTACACTGATGACCCTTGATATTGAATTCAACTTGAGGGGCTATTCCATTGTGATAATATAAAAAATATTGAGATCATTGTTAGAACCCAACATACTCAAAAAAAACATATCAATTCAATATATCAATTGATGCAACAACTTCAAGCATCAATATCTGAAGACACTTATCTTCACAAACAAATTGCTATCTCCATTGCACATGACAATTTTTCCATTGTCAATTCATATAGTCTATGCTACCTAACATTCCGGCAAAACCGCGATATTATGCCAAGTTCATAAGATGTTGTATATCCACAAATGTCGCAAGATATCTAATGTACATCTACCTAGCAATCCACCTATCTCATTGATACAAATCATATACCTCACACCTACCACTCATTTTAAGGTTATATAAGAATGATTTATTTCTTTCCTTTAGTTATCACAACTCTTGAGCACCACTTTTCCTTCACCACAAGATGGGTCTTATTGATATATTTGTTAAGCTCAAGAATCTAGGCATAGTACTAGAACTTACATCGCATGTTATAGAACACCAACACTCGTATTGCTGAGACCATTATTCTTGAGTGTCTAAGACATTTTGTATTTTTAATTTGCACCGCGTTCGAAACTAGGAACATGAAACATCCGAACTCAGATTAAATGTAACGTTTGATGACATGGGTTGCAGAAATGCTGGAAGCATCGATTGCATTCACGGTAGGGTTCATATGTCCATGGTGATAAATGTTTCATTCAATAGTTTTTGAGGTGATTGCTTCTACGGATACTTGGATCTGAAATTCTTTCTGCATAATATTTGACAAATAATAATATGAATGTTTCGAGTCATTCATCTTTGTTGGATAATTAACATACATGAAAAGCACAATAAGTTTGATTCTCCATGAATGGTTATACACATAATGCGATATTACTTGGATGATGTGATCTATCCAAAATGACCAATGTTAATGAAATCAATGATTCTCCTTCAAACAATAAAAATGACTATTTGTTGCCAGCCAAGAAAGTATGAAGAAAGATGTAGAGCGAACATTCATAAAACAACAATCTAGATTTAGGATCACTAGTAACCCCAATAATGTATAAGACAAATAAACTCTAGTATATATCATATATGATGGCATTAATTTATTACACAACATGATTGTTGAAGATCAGTATCATGTACCTACTCATTATCAAATACAATTTGAGCAATAAGATGTTAGCCGACAACCTTCACAATTGATTTTAATATCACTATATCGCGTATGTATGAATACAAAAAATGTTTCTTCAAAAAAACATCACACAAGACATCAAAATGTTTTCAACTCGAAAAGCATAAAATTCTTCTTCCATGTGTTCTCATATACACAAAAATACATGCTCAATAACTCTTACGCGACAACTAAAATAATTTCCCGAGATGGCTTAATATCACTATATCGTATGTGTATTAATATGAAAAAATGTTTTTTTAAAAACCTCACACGAGACGTCAAAATGTTTTTCAACTAGTATAGCATAAAATTATTTTTTGTATTATTTTCAACTAGTAATACACGAGATGGCTTAATATCACTATATCCGTGTGTTTATATACACAAAATGTATGATTCTCAACAAAAAGTCTCACATGATGACCAAAATAATTTCACTAGTGGGTTTAATATCACTATACCGTGTTTGTATGAATACAAAAAATGTTTCCTCGAAAAAACCTCACACGAGACGTCAAACGTTTTTCAACATGTAAATCATAGAATTATTCTTTCATGTGTTTAGATATACAAAAATGCACGTTCTCAACAAACCACTCATACACCGTTGGGACAAAATCAAATAAGGAGCCCAAAAATCGGACCAGTCTGGGCCATGACACTAACATAATCATGGGCCAAAGGAAAAACAGTTAATCAAGCCCATGAAGAATAGGAAAAACAACACTAACAAAATGCAGAAACTGCTACAGGTAAATCCATAAAAGGATGAAGAATCCAACCAGCACAAAAAGTGAATTGGAGTGCTCTTAGAGTGACGATACATGCGGTGCTGGAGCAACTGAAACGTAACTGAGAAAAGAAGGAATCTGGTTAGATCGAAAGCATAGATGACCGGAGATGATAAACTCCGACGAAATTGTTATATTCTTTTATGTTGAATTCTCACATGTATTGCCTCTTATCTTAAGGAATTAGACCGGTGTGGTCTCGTGATTTCCTCCGGGTTGTCTCGGTTTCCACGTAAATTTTGGTGTCCTTCATAACTGAATAACATTGCAAGAAACACAGAACAAAGAAGTTATTGCTCGAAGAGCAAATCTGGGAGGAAACTGAAAGCACTCTGAACGGATAATGGAGTGGAGTATTTGTCTCGAGAATTCACCACCTACCGCGAAGGATTGGGAATCAGACATGAGAGCACAATACCTGGAACTCCACAACATAACGGGACAACGAAAAGGCTAAATAGAACCCTAATGGACAAAGTGAGGTGTATGTTGAGAACTGCTGAACTTCCAAAGGAGTTCTAGACAGAAGCTCTCTTGACTGCAAGATATCTAACAAACAGATCCCCGACGGCAGCCCTAAACTTTAAAATACTAGAACAGAAGTGGTTAGGCAAAGGACCGATGTATGGACATATTAGAACCTTTGGATGCAAAGCACTGGTATTTGTACCTAAGGAGCAAAGACAAAAGTTGGATGATCATGCACTCGAGTGTGTGCTCATGGGTTATGGAGATAAGACTTTGGATACAGGCTGTGGAATCCCAAGGAAAGAGAGATCTAGAGATCCAGGGACGTGACATTCTTGGAAGGAAAAAAAATCAAAGACATACAGCTCAAGAAAGAAGGAAATGAAACATCATATACTATATTGACATAGAGAGTGGAGATCAGGTGTTCAATGGTCAGACCCCAAATGAAACAAGAGCAGAAGTTACAGTTCAAGGGAGAGCCTAAAATCAGAGACTGACCTCAACTCAAAAGAGTTGCCACAAACCAGAAGATCCTCGAGGAACAGACTACCATCAACTAAATACCCTCCTACATAGTACATGTTGCTAACTGAAGATGGGGAACCTGAGAATTACTCTAAAGCACAGATACACAGAGATAGAAACAAATGGATTCGAGCAATGGAAGAATAGATAGAGTCCTTAAAGAAAAGCACGTATGAACTAGTAGAGATGCCCCTAGGCAGAAAGACACTTGGAAATAAGTGGATATTCAAGTAGAAATTAGAAGTGGATGTCTCTATAAGGTACAAAGCGAGGTTAGTTGTTAAAGGCTTCAACCAAAGGAATAGAATTGACTTTGATGAGGTGTTTTCACCGGTTGTGAAACTCACCTCAATCAGGATGGTCCTCACACTAGTGGCACACATGGACCTAGAGCTAGAACAACTTGATGTTAAAACAACCTTTCTTCATGGGGACCTTGATGAACTCATCTTTATGGAACAACCTGAAGGACTCAAAGAGAAATGTAAGGAAAACCTGGTGTGAAGATTACGAAGAAGCCTCTACGGACTAAAGCAAGCCCCTAGAATGTGGAACAAGAAATTTAATCTCTTTTTGACTGACAAAGGGTTCAATCAGACAGAATCTGATCACTGCGTCTACTATAAGACTGGAGAAAGAGGTAAATTTCTAATCCTACTTCTCTATGTGGACGAAATCCTATTAGCAAGTCCATGTAAGCAGATGATTAAGGATATGAAGGATCAACTAGCCACAAGATTTGAGATGAAGGACCTTGGGGCTGCAAGGAGGATTCTAGGAATCCAAATAAACCGAGACAGAAAAACCAAGACATTGACACTATCACAACAAAGGTATGTTGAAAACATACTAAAAAGGTTCAATATGCATGAAGCAAAAACAGTAGCCACTCCATCATTAGAACAGACTAGACTCAGTAAAGATTAAGCACCAAAGACTGATACAAAAAGAAAAGAAATGGAGAGGATTCCATACTCCTCAGTAGTGGGAAGCATAATGTACCTTATGGTGTGTACCATACTCGATATAGCTCAATCTACTACAATGGTGAGTCGATTCCTCTCTGATCCAGGGAAGCCACACTAGGAAGCAGTCAAGTGGATACTGAGGTACTTAGCTGGAACAAGAACTATGGAACTGAGATACAAAGGAAAAGGAGAACTAAAGCTGGAAATGTATACTGACTCTGACATGGTTGGGGACACAGACACAAGAAGATCAACGTCTGGTTATGTCGGAATCATGACTAGAAGGGCTGTAACGTGGCAATCGAGACTCTAGAAGTGTGTCGCTCTCTCCACCACAGAAGTTGAATACATGGCCATAACAGAAGTAGACAAGGAAATTATATGACTAAGGAGACTTATTCAAGAACTAGAAGTAAACTGTCTTCAATACACCTTGTTCAGCGACAGCCAGAGCGCCATCAATATGAGCAAGAATTCCACGTTCCACTCAAGAACAAAACACATAGATGTCCGGATACACTGGATTACAAAGGCAGTAACTCAGAAGAAATAGTAATCAAGAAGGTTCATACCAATGAAAACCCAGCTGATATGTTAACCAAGCAGGTGACCGCGCTGAAGCATCAATTATGCTCTTCTAAGGTAGGGTTGACGCATCGACCAAATAGGGAAGAATAAGCAGTGTCAATGTGTCATAGCACCGACTGGTGGGGGAGATTTGTTGGGCCAAAATCAAATAAGGAGCCCAAAAGTCGGACCAGTCTGGGCCATGACACTAACATAACCATGGGCCAAAGGAAAAACAGTTAATCAAGTCCATGAAGAATAGGAAAAACTGCACTAACAGAATGCAGAAACTGCTACGGGTAAATCCATAAAAGGATGAAGAATCCAACCAGCTCAAAAAGTGAATTGTAGTGCTCTTAGAGTGACGATACAGGCGGTGCTGGAGCAACTGAAACGTAACTGAGAAAAGAAGGAATCTTGTTAGATCGAAAGCACAGATAGATGGCCGGAGATGATAAACTCCGACGAAATTGCTATATTCTTTTCTATTGAATTCTCACATGTATTGCCTCTGATCTTAAGGAATTGAACCGTTGTGGTCTCGTGGTTTTCCTCCGTGTTGTCCCGGTTTCCACGTAAAGTTCGGTGTCCTTCATAACTGAATAACATTGCATCAAGATCATAAAGAAATAACGCAAGAAACACAGAAAAAAAAGTTACTAGCCGAAGAGCAAATATGGAAATTCCTAGCATACACGACACCTGAACTCATTTCACGAGTCATTTTAACATCACATACCGTGCGTGTATAAATACGAAAAAATATATTTCTTCAAAAGAACCTCACACGAGACGTCAAACGTTTTTCAATTCTCAAAGCATATAATTCTTTTTCCATGTGCTTATATTCACAAAAATGCATATTTTTCAAAAAAAACTTTTAAGTGACGCCTAATATCATTTCACGAGTATATTTTATATCAATATATCATTTGCGTATAAATTCAAAAAAACTTTTCTTCAAAAAAATTATCACACAAGACGTGAAAACACTTTTCAAATCGTTAAGCATTGAATTCTTCTTCCATGTGTTTATAGACAGAAATGCATATTTTTTCAAAAACAATTTTACGCGACGCCTAAAATCATTTTACCAGTGAGTTTAATATCACAATACCGTGTTGTTGGCGATTAAACACGTGTGCGAACAACCTCGATAGATTAAGTAGAACCCGAGAATTAAAGCAAAGAGAAAACAACGACATAAGAAATTAACGTGGAAACCCGGAAAAGGAAAAAACCACGTGACCGGCGGAAACGGCCAAATTCACTATCACTTGAGAAGATTACAACACACTCACACGAAGAGAAAGGCTCAGAATACAAGAGTATTGAAGTACATAACAATGAACCATAAGACCCCCTTTATATAAATGAGGTGGTTGAGATATTAAGGTAACAAACAAATATTCCTAATATTTGATCGTATCTCCATATATGATTATCCATAATCAAATCATGTATATGCGTCCATATATACTGATTTGATATGATTTTTCTTCCTTCAATATCTCCTTCCATAACTGCCGATATCTTTGACCAATGGGCCCCACCATATCTCAGTTCGGTCTTCGACCGATTGCCTCCATCTCATATCTTCGGATCACATGCTTCGGTCCTCTACCGATTGCTTCGGTCCCTTGTCATCTTCGGTATTGCGTACTTCGGTCCTCAGTCGTTCAGTACCAATACCGACCATCCCGTCTTCCATGTGTGCCCCGATCGACCACATTGCTGATCATCATCCAAGTGTAACCGATCGATACCAAAATCGATCTCCACACTTAACACGTGTGCTTATCGAAAATAAATTCTTCAAATCAAACCTCACATGACGTCAAAACATTTTTCAAATTCTAAAGCATTGAATTCTTCTTTCATGTGTTTATATACATAAAATTGCATATTTTTCAAAAAAGCTCTTACGATTCCTGAAATCATTTTAAGAGTATGTTTAATATCACTATATTGTTTGTGTATAAGTAAGAAAAACAATTTCCTATAAAACCTCACACAAGATTTCAAAACATTTTCAACTCATATAGCATAGAATTCTTCATGTGTTTTGTTTAGATACACGAAAATGCATGTTTCTCAACAAAACACTCTTATGCGACGTCATTTTACGAGTATGTTTAAGATCATTATACCGTGTGTGTATGAATATAAAAAAGTGTTTCTTCGAAAAAATTCACCCAAGATGTCAAAACATTTTTCAACTCGTAAACCATAGAATTTTTATTTCATGTCTTTATATATACAAAAATGCATGTTTCTCAACAAAACACTCTCACGGGTTCCGCAACACCTATTGAGGGGATCTACATATTTCCTAGAGTAACTCCAAAATTTTGTAAACTTATTTAGTAATCATATTTATTAACTTCTCAACTCCGCAAGCTAGTAGTGATGGTTTCATAGACGGTTTCCAGCCAATTATATGTACCGATGGTAATCACACAAAAGAGAGAGCACACGGGAAAATATTGGTGGCATCTAGTTGGGCGTGAACAATGGTGTCTTGCCGATTGCATACGCTATCGTAGGTGGAGAGTCAAAGGAGTCATTTCTTTGGTTCTTAAAGTTGGTAAGGGGGTGTGGGGTTTCTACCAAAAATGAGGTTTTT
The DNA here is from genome assembly GCA_009725065.1 of Utricularia reniformis. Taxonomy (NCBI): domain Eukaryota; kingdom Viridiplantae; phylum Streptophyta; class Magnoliopsida; order Lamiales; family Lentibulariaceae; genus Utricularia; species Utricularia reniformis. The sequence continues at coordinate 130,683 of RWGZ01000510.1, forward strand.
TATGATGAAGTTTGATCAGGGTACATATTTAATACATCGGTGGATAATTTTTTCCTAATATTAAAGATCATTATCTCAAACGATGCAAATGTCACTCACAAGTATTAACCCTTCTTTACGACCCATTCTAAAAAAATGTAGCACAAACGAGGTTTCCATCCCAATGAGTTGCGAAGGCAACAATGGAAGGCAGCTTTGACGTATGACTTGAGGGCCATTGGTCAAGGATTTTGGGAAATTGTGCAAGACTGAAATGCTATTGGACAATCATGCTAAATCGTTCAATATTTCTCTCATTTCTTCTCGGTGACGACGCATATGCGGATGTTTGATGAAATTTCCTCCTTCATAGGACAACACTTAAACAAAGACTTATTACATCACGTGAAATGCTCGATAATGCATTTTATCCTCACATGCATTACACTATTGAGAAAAGCATAAAGATTGGTACAGAAGTGTACTAGCTACTAATAATTGAAATTAACTTGGAGTACAACAATGAGAGAGTGTCAGGTGGACTTGTATAGCTGAACATATAGTTGTCATAAATGACATATTCAAGGTATTACTTGTGTGCAATACTGTGATGTCTGGGCGCGTAGCTACATTGCCGCGCCCGCGTTAGACACGGCCTGAAGCATGGTCGCGCATACAACGCGGCCAGGATACACCTATTTTTTAAAAAATTATAAATTCTGTTTTGTTACACCTTTTTTAATAATTTTTAATTTCTATTACTTTGCTATCCAGAGACCCCAGAATCCAATGTCTTCTTTCCTGCGACTCCCAGTTCCATGTCTCAAAATGAAAATACAGGGTTGAAATTGCAAGGTCAAGGTTTCCTTCCGGGGCAAGGTCAGACTGAAAATACAAGGCCGATGTTGTTTCATTTTCTTCATTTTTCTTCATCGCAAAACTCTAAGTTTCACTTTTTTAGACAACATACCAATTTTTCCTTTATTTGTTTATCAATTATTTTACTGCAAATCTTCGATTTCATATTCCAATCTACAGATTGAGTCGTGGGTTTCGTGGGTTTAATTTACCCTTTTTGAAAGGATTTTGATTTGGGGATTTTTTTGCCTATGGTTTGCATAGATATGTTGTAACTTGTACAATTTTTTCTTAGAACAAAAACTATTTTTTTAGGAATTCATAGATTTGTTAAATTCCAATCAATATAGTTTTTTTAAGAATTCATAGCGTAGACAATATGATTATGTATTTTTTTATATCATTTTTATAGTCTTAGTTTTTATTTATGGTAATGAATATAGAATGCAAATATAACTTTATCTATCTTATATTCACATTTTTATCTTATAACATATTAGATGGATGATGATGAATGTGTTTAAGTTGAACAAAGAACAATGAGAAGCTCTTCCTCGTCAAAAAAGACACTTCCCCCTTTTTGGAAATTTGTGCAATGATTGGATGCAGATAAGTCACAGGGCAATGTTCACTTCTCTTGCAATTTTTGCAATGTATCTTTTTGTGGATCTTACTCAAGAGTAAAATCACATCTATTAAAGATACCGGGACAAGGAGTGGCTCAATGCACAAAAGTAAGTTAAAAAGAGATGGACAAAATGTTTATTTTACAAAATGAGCACAATAAGGTAATTTTATCTTGTACAGTAGTGGATAAGTGTTCTTCGTCAACATATGACATTTTAATGAATGCATTGAAAGAAGATACTACCAAAAAGAGGAAATTAGGAGTACAATGACAACTACATCTAGGTGATATGTTTAAAAAAAGTTTCAAAGATGAACTTGATGCGGAGATTGCAAGGATGCTTTGGAGGTCTACCATTTAATCTTGCATGGAATCCGCATTACAAAAAAATATTTAAATTGTTGGTTGTTGCATGCAAAGTTGCGGGTAAATTGTTTGTAGAATCTCTTTTAATTTATCAATATAACTACTTACATATTGTTTTTGATAGGTTACACTCCTCCACGCTATGACGATCTTCGAACAACTCTACTAAAAAATGAAAGCTCAAGAATTGAAAAATGGATGGAAAATATAAAGAGTTATTGGAGTTCAAAAGGTGTTAGCATATTATCAAATGGATGGTATGATCATCAAAGAAGACCACTTATCAATTTTATGGCAGTGAATGATGATGGACCAATGTTTTTGCAAGCGATCAATTGTGAAGGTAAAATAAAAACGCTCTATTTATTTCGCGATTTATGTATGATGCTATTGTGAAAGTTGTAGTAGTAAATGTAGTTCAAATATAACTGATAATGCTAATGCATGTTAATTTGCTGGAACTATGATAGAAGAGAAGTATTCCTTGGTATTAATTATATATATATATATATGTTGCTCAATATTATATTTAATATGAAAATTTATCATTTTTTTCATACAGATTTTATGGACTCCACATGTTGTGCATACCGTGAATCTTGCACTTAAAGATATATGTTCTCCAAAAAACAATGATCAAAATGTGATTATATATTAGAGATGTAGCTGGATAAGTACGCTAGTCAATTCAATTGTCATGGTAAGAAACTTCACTACCCATTCTATGAGGTTAGTTATTTTCAAAAAAATTTCAAAGTTGAGAATGCTTGTTATTGTTGTTACTCGTTTTGCATCGGCTATTATCATGATGAAAAGATTTAAAAAGAATGGAAGTATTTTGAGATCTATGGTAATTGATGAGGAATGGAATTCTTATCGAAATGATGATGAGTTGAAAGCTAGAACGGTTAGAGACATATTGTTGAATGAATCATTTTGGGGACCAATTGATTATGTTTTAGCATTTACAAATTCTATTTATTCTATGATACGAGCTTGTGATACAGTCACATCATGCCTTCATTTGGTTTATCCAATGTGGTTAAATACAATGTCGAAGGTATAAAAAGCAATCTATGATCATGAGAAAAAAAAATTGGATGAAAAATCTGATTTTTGGGTTACAGGATATTTTAGAAAGAAGAAGGAAGAAAGTTATCACACCGTTACATTCTCTTGCTCATTCTTTAAATCCTAGGCAATCACTTTTATACTATACTATATGATGATAATTTTTTTATCTAACGTAAAAATAAAGTTTTTTCTCTTTCAGATGTGCAACTTTAGAATGCCAACATGAGAATAAATGGGTATTACCTCCTCAATCCGATCTTGAAGTGTCTCGTCTACACAAAGAATGCTTGAAGTATATTTTTCCCGATGATAACATGAGAGCTATTGTTAATACTGAATTTGTTGAATTTCTCTCATGTTCGGGAGATTTTAATGAAGAAGACTCTAAAGTGAAACGTTCTAAATTGGAACTTTTAGCTTGGTGGGTTATACATGGCGCTACAACCCCCACATTTGCAGTCTTTGGCTACACAATTACTTTGACATGTTTCTTCATCCTCATGTTGCGAAAGAAATTGGAGTGCATATGTCTTTAATCACTCAACAAAGAGGAATAAGTTAGCTCCAGAACGTGCCGAACACTTAGTATTTGTTCACTCTAATCTCCGCTTACTTTCTAGGAAGTATTCGGAATATAAAGAGGATGACGCTAAATTATAGGATATATTTGGAGATGGTTTGGAATCTATAAGTACTCTAGGATTGCTTCAATTCGCTAATCTTTCACTCGATGAATATGAAATGGAAGAGGAACTATTGGAAGAAAATTTAGAAGAGAGTAATGTATGATAATCATTTTATTTATTTAGTAATTTCAAGTTGAACAATGGATTATATTTTGTTTTAATGAATATTCTCATAAATATATTTTCAATAATGATATTACCAAATTTTAATGAATTTAAATTGCTGTATAATTTAAAATATTTATATTTTAGATGTGTCGAAAACCCGACACATTGCCGCGTCGGCGCGTCAACGAATCCTCATCGACCCACGTAAACATCATTGGTGCAATTTGCTCCATTAATTTTATGTGTGTATGCATCAACGTAAATTAATGATTGATTTGTTTTCATAGTATCTCATACAAGCATGCATGTTTTGTGATTTTTGATCGAGGGGAATCATGCTACCATTACATCGATGAGGGCTACGGTGTGCCGGGATTATATGTGCATGAAGAATGTCCAAAGTTTGGCATACATCCACCGCTATTCAAACTCCAGTGCCCTGGAATACCATGAAAAAACCAAAGATCAACAACATTCAAACGCCTTCGGCGCTACAAAGTATTCGTGCATGTTATTCTTCGGTGAGGATCATTGATAATTGCTACTTTTTTTAGAATTGAAAAACCACACGATGATTATGTTTGATTTTCTAAGTACAATGCGGAAATCGTCCATCTAACCTGGCGTTCACATGTAATTCATGTGTACCGTTCAAAGATGCCAATGCACTATTGAAATATGTTTAACAAGTATTTAAGAGATATGTATGAAATGCGAAACAATGTGCATGTAGATAAATTCGCACATGGAAAAATGATAAAATTACTAGTACAGTATTGTGTTGCAATAAAGTAGACCGGATTTTGTGCATGTACCAAAGCAAAATGGTTTTCCTAGTGTGAGATTTACATGTTGTATTACTTGTATTGTTTTTACAAGAAACTCTAGATGCCTATGACTTGAACAAGTATCTATATTTCGTAGGTTGTAATTTACAGAGGGTTTGTCACGGTTTGATGATGTGCTTACAAACTAGGCTACCGTTTTCGGAAAGTTCTGCGGGACAATTTTCAGCAACCTACAACTTCCTGAAACACCTAGTAGAGAGACACAATCTTGAGGAAAATAAATACTATGAAATAAAGTCGTCACCTTGGTATCATGTTCATACTGTTGTATTGAATGATCCCGACCAGTTACTTGCTATTCATATAATGCATACCGCTCTGGTTGCTAGTTGGGCAAGCTCTTGCACATGCATTTTTCGTAATGTGGCATCGTTGGTGCCTTAATCTCTGATTTCGAGCAACTAGTTCTCCTCCCACGTATGAGAGATCAATTCATGTGGTAAACCAGACCGGTATAAGACTTCTAGTTATCGAGTGAGTTCGTTCAATAAAATGCTATACTCTGTCTCTACCTCTCGGCCTTGCGAAAGGAAGCGATTTTTTGAAAAGATTGTATTATTCAACCAAGTTCACGAGGCTTATTGGAAGGTGCTATTAAATAGCCCTCTTTCTTTTTGAAAAAAGTTGAGAAGGCAAAGAGTAGTCGTGAGACCGACAGTTCCGACTTAGGGATGACAATTTGGGTTATCCACCTCACTATCCATAATCGTTTAACTATAATTTTGCAACCCATAGCACATCCATAATCGTTTAACTATCCAAATAATAATTGCTCCGTTTATGACATATTTGGATAGTTAAACGATTATGGATGTGCTATGGGTTGCAAAATTACTTATCCGCTTTAAACGGGGTGGGTAGTGGTTTTATATATATCCGTCCCGCTACAGCATACAAAATTTAAAACAGGTTTATATTTTATTATATATACCTATAATAGGACCTTAGATAAAAATAATAATCTTAGTTCTAATATTTCATTTTCAAATGAAAAATTATTGAATATTATATAATTTCATTCAAATATGCATGTTGCTTACTAAACTCGTATTTTATCTGGTTTGATAGGGTTAATTCCTTATTTAATAATATATTAATATTTATAAAAATCTATAATTTTGTCCGATATAAAAATTTTGATCCGCAAAACTTCTTTAATTTGATATTGATATTTTTTTATTTGTCTTGTTAAATATATTAAAGATTTTTTATTCTAAAATATTAATTTGAGTTTTTTATGAAGTATATTTAATTATTATGATATTGATTTTTTAGATTAATAAATTATAAAAAAAATATAAACCAAAGGTTAACCGTTAACATAACGGTTAACCATTGGTTTTGGTGGGACGGATAGTGGGCGGATATGAAGGGGATATGGCCGGGTGGATAACGGTAGGCGGTAGGTTAAACGGGGTGGTAGCGACTAGTTATGTAATTGCCCCATATCCTCCTCGATATCATCCCTAATCCGACTATGTAATAGCCTCTTAGATAGCCTTGCCTAACCTTGAGCTCTTTTCTTCGACTTTCATAATCAGCAAAAGTCCCTAACCTTAACTAATATAACCCCTATCCATTGTTTGTAAGTCAAATACCTCTTTTCTCTTGGCCGTCTGTCTCCGTTAGCGCTGTGAGAATCACAAATTCACCCCATCCGGTACTCTATTGTATTTTTGGTTCTACGGTGGATTAGAATATTCATTTATTCCTTATTCTATGGTGTCAAGGTAATAGCTATCAATAGTCATTTACTTCCGGGAAAGGGTTGAAGAATGAGACCTATTATGGGACATACAATGCATTACAAATATATGATCATTACGCTTCAACGGGAACAATTTTTCAACGAAATCTTTCAATTTTTTATTTTACTATGCTCAACTCTATCTTATTGACATACTGTTTGTTGGGGCCTCGGGAGAGCCTCTTATTCATAAGAAAGCAAGGGGGAATTTGATAACATTTTCCCCGATTTGTGGTAATAGAGGTATATGGTAGTCTTTTGGTAGGAAGAGAGTTATTGAAACTAGCATATTGGAAGATCAATTGGCCAAAATAACCATTAGCCGCTACAATATTCTAAGTTTCTTCCTCTTGACTGCACTAGCTCGAAAGCACACATCTATTTATTAGGCATTAGCGCATCTAACAACCGATTGAGCTCCTCCCTGCTATTTTATTCAATCCCATTGTCTTGCTGAGAGCCTAACCTTTGCAAATTCGTCCCACATTTCATTATTTTGTAGTTTACTTGGAAAATCACATAATTGTTCAACTTCATGAGCACATGAAATTGTGGTGGTTTACCCTGTCTTACATTAGGGTTTAGGTAAAACCCTAATGAAGAAAACAATCTTCCTTATTGTAATGAAGCACGATTGAGAAGATACTCGACCTAGCGAACACGTTGATTCCTTTCCGTGCATGACTTTTGACATACATGTCCTTGACTTTTGTGACTAACATATGTACGACGAACTACTTTGTTTTTTTACATGCACAACATATTGTTAGAATTCATTTACTCTTTCGTTTATAGTTTCATTAAGCCAACCAAATTCAAGAACTAGTCTCGAAAATACTTTGCGAACGATACAAATGTAATCCTCGAGTTCACAAACCACAACCGAAAGGAATGCGTGACTATCGAAAATTTGTCTTGATTGTAATGAATACTCGGTTACCGACTTGTGTCTCTAATATCTGTGGGATCACTTTGTTTCTTAACATGCAGAACATATTATGCACTACTATCTATTTGCGTTTTAATGTAGAATTTCATGAATCCAACCAACTTCACGAAAATACTTGGCCTAATGTTTTTTCCAACAGAAATTAATATCCAGATCCCAAAGATTTGTCATTATTGTAACGAACACAAAAAAATAAATTTGTGCCCAGTTTTTAAAGGAAGATATGATCTCCGCACAAAAAAATCGTCGTATAAACTACATACTACTTATGCCTATGTTTTCGAATANAGTCAATGATGTTCTTTGGGTACCTCACTTGGATATTAATTTATTAAGTGTAGTGCAGCTTAGCAAAAAGGGATACAAACTCATATTTGAAGACAACAAATGTATCATAAATGATTTCAGGGGTACTGAGATAACATCTGTAACAGCAACATGTGGAAATTATATTCTAAAATGGTCCCTGAAAAATTGTGGCAAATACGAGGAGGCAAGTGTGACTCAAAATGAGATGTTGAAGAACTTTCCAGAGCTGGATGAAATACCAGAAAAATTATGTTCAATCAGTGCCAAAGAAAAAGATCATAATCTCGTTCTAAAAAGCCTAAAGACAGATAATGGTGGGGAATTTTGTTCCACCGAATTTGAAGTTTCTGAAACTGACTCTCAAGACTGTTCTATTGCTACAACTTATCTGTCATGTTCAAAATTATCTGAAATTCTTAAAGAAGAAAGTTCATCTATAAAGGATCGAGATTACCATTTACAGGTAGCTAATATGTTTACGAAATCTCTACAAACTTCACAATTTCAAGAATTACAAATGAAACATGGAGTTAAAGATGGAGATTACTTCAAGGGGGAATTTGTTGGAAATGAAGTAATCACCAAATGTGAAAATGTTGAATTATCCGTTGGAGGAAACAGCCCAGTCAACCGTAACAAATCTCCGGAAGATTAGATCAAAGACACAGTCAAGATCTGATCCTAAATTCATGTTTTTAGTTATTATTTTAAATAAAGTTTATCTCTATATATGTGTGTAATGCTCTTTAATCTTATGTCTGAAATAAAATAGTTTTAATTATTTCAACAAATTTACAGATATCTTGTTCTCTGTAATTCTTCCTTTTATCATTCTATCAAAAAGTCTCTTTGAATATCGATCCTAATTTTCTTTGATCCCAACAATAGCTATCAATAGTCATCTACTTCCGGGAAAGGGTTGAAGAATGAGACCTATTATGGGACATACAATGCATTACAAATATATGATCATTACGCTTCAACGGGAACAATTTTTCAACGAAATCTTTCAATTTTTATTTTACTATGCTCAACTCTATCTTATTGACATACTGGTTGTTGGGGCCTCGGGAGAGCCTCTTATTCATAAGAAAGCAAGGGGGAATTTGATAACATTTTCCCGGATTTGTAGTAATAGAGGTATATGGTAGTCTTTTGGTAGGAAGAGAGTTATTGAAACTAGCATATTGGAAGATCAATTGGCCAAAATAACCATTAGCCGCTACAATATTCTAAGTTTCTTCCTCTTGACTGCACTAGCTCGAAAGCACACATCTATTTATTAGGCATTAGCTCATCTAACAACCGATTGAGCTCCTCCCTGCTATTTTATTCAATCCCATTGTCTTGCTGAGAGCCTAACCTTTGCAAATTCGTCCCACATTTCATTATTTTGTAGTTTACGTGGAAAATCACATAATTGTTCAACTTCATGAGCACATGAAATTGTGGTGGTTTACCCTGTCTTACATTAGGGTTTAGGTAAAACCCTAATGAAGAAAACAATCTTCCTTATTGTAATGAAGCACGATTGAGAAGATACTCGACCTAGCGAACACGTTGATTCCCTTCCGTGCATGACTTTTGACATACATGTCCTTGACTTTTGTGACTAACATATGTACGACGAACTACTTTGTTTTTTTACATGCACAACATATTGTTAGAATTCATTTACTCTTTCGTTTATAGTTTCATTAAGCCAACCAAATTCAAGAACTAGTCTCGAAAATACTTTGCGAACGATACAAATGTAATCCTCGAGTTCACAAACCACAACCGAAAGGAATGCGTGACTATCGAAAATTTGTCTTGATTGTAATGAATACTCGGTTACCGACTTGTGTCTCTAATATCTGTGGGATCACTTTGTTTCTTAACATGCAGAACATATTATGCACTACTATCTATTTGCGTTTTAATGTAGAATTTCATGAATCCAACCAACTTCACGAAAATACTTGGCCTAATGTTTTTTCCAACAGAAATTAATATCCAGATCCCAAAGATTTGTCATTATTGTAACGAACACAAAAAAATAAATTTGTGCCCAGTTTTTAAAGGAAGATATGATCTCCGCACAAAAAAATCGTCGTATAAACTACATACTACTTATGCCTATGTTTTCGAATAACAAGACAAAATTCACCAATTTTTACAATCGCTACGAACCAAATATCCACTACAACTTTTGGGGACCGTGGATGCCTAACTATTCAAAGCTTTGGACTAAACCATCAAAACAAACTTTGATGACAAAAATTATGTAAATTAGAAAGTTTGGAAACTTCAAATTTGTGGATTCGAAAGGCATGTTTTTTGCTTGAGGACTTCAATAAGTCTCAAACTTTGAAAGCAACTATTATTCTCATATCAAATTCTAAGGACTAGTTTGCCATGCCTCACAAACTATAAGGGATGTTTTGATGTCGTCAAATTTTGGGATTCTAATTGTCAAAATTACAAAACTTTAAAAATCAATTTAGTCAAATAACCCAAACTTGTGGACCTTTTTTGCTTGTTCCCAATAATCAATGACTTATAATTTACATTAATTACACAAACTAACAAATATAAATGTCTTTGAATATTAAAATAATTCACATGTCACAATAATATATTGATGAAATCAATTTGAGAAGGTGGTGGAGCCCATATCTTCCACTATTTAAGAAAGGAAATAAATTCTACATCACATTTTGGTATGTATTATGCCATATATTGTAATGTCTCATTTCTTTATAAACATAATATAATTTGATTTAGGGCGACATGTCGATTGTGATATTGCAAAGGTTAGTAGAGAAAATAAAGATTAAAATGCCTAACACAAGTTATAGATGAGGAGTCAAAAACTTGATTTGAATATGCGTGGAAAATATGTGTGATATTACCCGGGAGTATTTTCGGTATTATGACATCCCGGGAGCTCGTCTGACGTGGTTAGGTGGTATTCTCGATGTTCTCGTGAATCTACGTCACTTCATTGTTTCGAGGGTATTTTTGTAATTTGGACATTCCGGGCTTTCTTACGAGCTTTCGATCAACGTTTCTAGCATTTTTGGACATATTCGGACCCGGACGGGGCCAAGGGTATTTTCGTAATTTGGCACCCGAGGAACGTGCCGGCAAGTTGTGGCGGCGTTTTTGGCTGAGCATTCGGTAACTAGAAGCGAGGAATTATTTTACGGGTTCTTCCGGTATTATCTCATTGTTATTTTTGGCTAATTGTCGATCGAAGTGCATTTCTGGAGTTCTGTTACGGTATGNTCGATGTTCTCGTGAATCTACGTCACTTCATTGTTTCGAGGGTATTTTTGTAATTTGGACATTCCGGGCTTTCGTACGAGCTTTCGATCAACGTTTCTAGCAGTTTTGGACATATTCGGACCCGGACGGGGCCAAGGGTATTTTCGTAATTTGGCACCCGAGGAACGTGCCGGCAAGTTGTGGCGGCGTTTTTGGCTGAGCATTCGGTAACTGGAAGCGAGGAATTATTTTACGGGTTCTTCCGGTATTATCTCGTTGTTATTTTTGGCTAATTGTCGATCGAAGTGCATTTCTGGAGTTCTGTTACGGTATGACATTTATTCAAGCGTATTTTAATATTATATGTTAGTTGGGCTGAGTCAAGTGGAATTGGGCCCCTTGGCCTGAAACTGGTTAGTTGGGCTGGATTCCTCTATAAATATGAGCCCCAGGGGCACTGAAAAAGGGGCTGACTCTTTTTTGCATCTCCCAAGGCAAAACTTTCGCCCGAGCTCGCGAGACTTCGTTTTTCAGCCTCAATCCGCTAGATTTCGCACCAAATCTCGCGACCACCGTCTTTGAGCTACTATTCGCGAGATTTCGCTCCAAATCTCGCGACTACGTCCTTTTGTGTCACTATTCACGAGAAGTCGTACCAAAACTCGCGATTTGCCCCTGCAGATCACTATTCGCGAGAATTCGTACCAAAACTCGCGACTGGCCCCTTCAGATCACTATTCACGAGTTTTGGGCAATTTCACCGTAATAGAGCTTTTGGCAGTTTCGCCGTAACGGAGTGTTTTTAGCAGTCTCGATCGTTTTCCAAGCCGCTTCCATCTTGATTATTAATATCACACCATTGTACTTGTACCGCTTGATTATTATAGTGGAAACCAAGGTAGAGCTTTGCTCTCCCGAGGACGTAAGCTCACACATTGTGGGCCCAACCTCGTATATCGCTCGTGTCCTCACAACAATCTAATTTCAAGTAAATTATAAATAGACTGATCTAAAAATAAATACCCAAAATATTTTTAGACTAGATCAGTTTGGCGGCGTCCGTGGCGACCGAGATTTTTATCCCATTGAGAGCTTTATTGCTGAGTTTGGATTCCTATTATCATGACTACTCGGAATTCTGATGAAGATATTTTTGATGAAGAAATTGAGGCGGATCCTATTCCTCAAATTAATGATGATTTTGTTGTGTTACCGAGGGCTCAGTCGTCAGTTCTGGAGGAGCCCTCTGCTCAAAATATAACTATTCGGCCCTCCCGGAGCGGGTTTTCATCCGGAAGGGAACCAAGTTTTTATGCTCGGTCACGCGAATGTTTGTCTAAATGTTATGAATTCGCAAGAATTGGCCGAGTTGTGGTCCGTAATGCCGCCCACCTGCCGCCACCTGCACGCTCTAGATCTGCGGACCAGATAGAAACATACGAAGATCTGGAAGAGCGAATGTGTACTTTAATCGCTCAATTAGAGCAAGTTGAGGCTCAAAGGAGAGCCCGAAGGAACAATGCCACCCCGGAACCTGTTAATAATGTGGCCTCAGAGGAAGATATTGATCGTATTCCGGAGCCGCGAGCAAATACTACAGCAATCGGAGAGCAAAGCAATACTCTACAAAAGATCGGGGAATTGATAGAGTCAAAATTTAAGGAGATGAGTGAGAAGTTGGAGCAAAGCGAGGCTAGGATGAACCAATTGGAGGCCAATCTGACTCTTGGCCAGGAAAGGAGACGAGTGTACGGGGAGCACACCCGGGATACTCATCAGACCTCAGCTTACGAGGGAGACTATTTTGAGAATGAGAGGGCTAATGAGCCCATCGGTAATCGAGGAAAGGCATCACCATCTTTGGAAGTTTTGCAAAGTCCATGGAATACTTCGAATGCCCTATCTCCTTTTTCCATGGCAATTATCGGAGCCACTCGCTCTGAATTTATTGAAATGCCTAAGGATCTTCCACAGTATCGCGGGTCGACTGACCCGCATGCTCATACGTCAAATTTGGAGATTCATGTGAGTTTGATGAATTTCAGTGATGCGGCCATGTGTTTCGTCTTTGCCGCTTCTCTTAAAGAATCAGCCCTCCGATGGTTTAACCGGTTACCGAGACATTCGATCGTCTCCTATCAGGACTTTAAGGATCAATTCTATTCGGCTTTTGCGCCTTTTAATACCCCGATAAAATCTATTACTTCTTTGACCGCGCTGCGGTACGACTCTTCGGAAAGATTGTTGGGTTTTATTACCCGTTTCGAGGCTGAGTGTAGGAAGATACCTCGGATCACTGTTAGCGAGAAGGTTGGGGTGCTACAGCTTATTCTANCAGCAGGGGTACGGATATGAGGCTTACCCACCAGCCCCCGCGAATCAGCAAGCGTTACCTCCTCCTCCGGTTGACCCCAACTAGGGCCAACCTATTTTGAATGTTGAAAATGCCCAACCCAGATGGGGTAACCTAGGCCCCAACATTATGACTATCGCGGGGGGAAAAAGTGCGGCGATTCGAACCGCGCTCGCAAACGTTCCTATCATGCATTACATCAGAAGGGGCGCTTTATGGAAGTGAACATGGTCCAGTTAACTGATTTGGATAAAATGACAATATCATTTGGACCAGAGGATTTATCTGGGGTTTTCTCCCCACAAGATGATGCATTGGTTGTCTCCCCTATTATTGCGAATCATCCTGTTTCTCGAGTGTTAGTCGACACCGGGGCTGCTACCAACATATTGACTCTTGCGGCGTTTGAGCAGATGGCATTGAAAGGAACCACCCAACTCCAGCCCGTGCACACAAAGTTAGTTGGTTTTGATAATAGCGTTGTTGCGGCTGAGGGATCTATTTTTCTGCCGGTAACTTTGGGCGATCTCGAGATATCAAGGACCTTGATGGTGGAATTTGTGGTAGTGGATCTCCCTATACTCCCTTATAATGCGATCCTCGGGAGAAGTTGTTTGAATTTATTTGGAGCTGTGGTGTCTCAACCACATTTGATGATGAAGTTCCCAACACAGTTAGGGGTTGGGAAGATGAAGGGAGATCAAGAGCTGGCGCGCTCTTGTTATAATGTGATGTGTAGGAGTGGTATAGATGGATCGAAAGCGAAGTTACATGTTTGTATAGTGGAATTCTCGTCCGATGAAGTTATTGACGCAAATGACGGACCGTCTCTTAGGAAGTTCAAAGAAAACGATATGAAGATGGAGCCTTTGGGAATCAAGACAGTGCCTTTATTCCCCGGTAATCTTGAAAAGACAGTGACGATTGGTTCCGAGTTGTCACCAGAGGTTGAGAAAGATGTAATTTCTTTTTTGCAAAGTAATGTAAATGTTTTCGCTTGGTCTTATCAGGATTATGTGGGGGTTGATCCCCAAGTCTGTTCTCATAGACTCAATGTTAACCCATATGTGCGACCAGTTCATCAGAAGAAGAGAAAGTTTTCCCCTGAGAAAGAGAGGGCGATTGATGAGGAGGTGGAAAGTTTGCTGCAGGCAGGATTCATAGAGCCTGTTAGATACACGGATTGGGTCGCGAATCCAGTGGTGGTCCCAAAG
>RWGZ01000510.1:146067-156213 GCA_009725065.1 Utricularia reniformis
TTTCGGAGGCCCATATCTTCGATGTTTGTCCCAGTACAGACAAAGGCTGTTATAGAAGAAGTTCACGCTGGGGACTGTGGTGATCATTCAGCAGGTCGATCCTTAGCGAATAAGGTTAAGAGGGCCGGTTATTTTTGGCCAACACTGGTGAAAGATTGTGTGAATTTTGTTCGGGCTTGTTCTGCTTGTCAGTTCCACTCAAACGTGCATCATGTACCGAGAGCTAGTATGAAACCTTTACCGACAACATGTCCTTTCGATATGTGGGGGATCGATATTTTAGGACCATTTCCGAAGGCACCGAGCCAAAAGAAATTCTGTATCGTGGCTGTGGAACATTTCTCTAAGTGGATAGAGGTTGAAGCTGTATCGCGAGTTTGGGAACAGGAAGTTATCAGTTTCCTTTGGAGGTACATCGTGTGTCGATTCGGAATTCCCAGGATTTTGGTATCAGATAACGGAACGCAATTTGCCAGAAAGAGGGTTAATGAATGGTGTGAGAGTTATGGAATTGAACAGCGGTTTACCTCCGTCGCACACCCAGAAACAAACGGGCTCACAGAGGTTATCAACCGTATTATCCTGCAACAGCTGAAAACACGAATAGATGAATCTAAAGGCTCTTGGGTGGATGAATTGCATAATGTGATGTGGGCATATCGGACATCACCAAGGTCCACTACCGGATTCAGCCTCTTTTCTTTAGTATATGGCTCTGAGGCCGTGTCTCCGGTAGAAGTCACTATTTTATCAGAAAGAGTTATCGCTTATGACGAGGTGTTGAACGAGGATATGAGAAAGTTGAACCTTCACTGTATTGATGATATCCGTGATAGAGCCGCAATACGAATAGAGGTATGTAAAAGACGGATGGCTAAGAAGCACGACAAAGGCGTTCGACCTATATTGTTAAAAGTTGGAGACTTGATTCTTAAGAAAGTGGAAGTCTCAAAGCATGTTAGCAAGTTGGATCGAAAGTGGGAAGGACCGTACAGAGTAACGGCCGTAGTGAAGGAAGGTACGTACAAAATCGCAAATATGAGCGGGGTGGAGCTACCACGGACTTGGCATATTTCCAATTTGCGCAAGTCCGTTATAGGAGTTCCTTCTTGGTACCTTAGTCTCATCAATCTTTTGAAAAGAAAACCTTGAGATTGAGTAGACTTTGGCTCAAAAATATTTTCCAGCTTCTTCCACATTTTCTTGGCATCAGTCTCCTTGGCAGCATGATGATAGTTAGCGCTATCTATCCACTGCCTAACAAATCCGAGTGTTTGGATATGCTTCATTTCCAACTCTTCATCAGTATACTTCTCTGGTTTTTTGTCGCCAAGCTTTACAGGTTCATACAAGAATCTGCAATAGAGCAAATCCAACATCCTATTCTTCCACTCCGGGTAATTCTTGGACGTCAATTTGATCATCGAGTAGGGTTCTCCAGCCATTCTCCTTTCTTGATGCAAGATAAGTTTTCTTTCTTGTTTTTCTTTGATTTCAATCTTCTCTTTTTCAATGCTGAGATCTCGATCTTCAGTCTTAATATCCGCAGGGTCAGGGACCTACATGGGCCACCACTTTGATAAGGGATCAGCAGCTCCCTATTCTTGTGATTGAATCAAATTCTTGGTATTACGATCTGATTTTTGCGCTAACTTCTTTGCTTTCAATTTCAGAGTTTTGTGGAGAACACGAGGTTTTACGTGGAACCGGAGAACCCGGAGAAAACCACGAGGACCAGGTTCGTACCTTGGTCCGTAATTCACTATAAACTTTCGAATTTGCAGGTGATGACTTACAATTTACAACATACAACTCATTCTTGATCCAAATTTTCCTTCCAGGTTCCTTTCCCGTGAATAGCTCACACTCCGATCAGGGTAAGCCTTCCAAGAACTTGTAGGCGTCGGTATCTTGATTTGTTTCAGTGAGTATTTCCGATGATCAGTCTGATTTCTTGATGAATCAGTATGATTTTCGCATACTGCTGGTTATGATTCCAGCCTTTTTATCTTTGTCTAGTTAGTGGGCTTCTTATTGGGCGGCCCACTTTGGTTCACCTTCACAGCAAATGGGCTAGGCAGTTTTTGGGCCTGCAAAACAAAATAATCAAGTTAGGTTTAACGTTTGTTTTTCGTCAGTGCCCTTACAGGTGCGATGCTGTGTGGGTTGATGATGAAGAGTCATTCGTCCAATCATAATGTAGACTTCCGGTCAAAATCTTGCAAGGAGGATTCTTGATGAACGGCTTGGATTTCACTTGCCCACAACGGACGGCTGACATTACAACCCACGTATATTGAGAATATTTTAGCAGGATTTGATATTTTTGTGATTATAGTCTTCTCATTAATCTTCTCAATGAAAAGGTTTCTTGATTTTGAGAAACTATATCATCAAAATTTTAATTGACATTATCATAAGCATAATTTTTTTGAATTTATATACTTAAGTTTTCTTTTCGTAGGTATGAAAAACACGAAGAAATTTTTACATAGAAACCCATTGGGAAAAATCATGGAATTGTTAATGAATCTTTTTCTAAAGTGGTCATATTTCTTTATTTTCCACAATCTTGAGAACATCCTTATGTGTCATATTTCACAGCTTACAATCAACTAGTATTTATACACAAATTCATCAAGTCTAGTTTAACAAAGATATATCTTTTCCCACAAGTCTTCGTTGAGCAATTACAAATTTTCCATGATTTGGGTTTGTTTAGTACGGCAATAGAAAGTGAGGTGATGTATAGTGAGATCATCATATCGCGATTTTTTAATGCACACAAAACATAAACAAATTTGTGTTGTATTCATCGCTAAAAAATCACGATTTCATCACATATGTTAAAATCATCTTTGTCTCATTGTGATTTAGAAAAGACTAATTTACCCTTACTTATATTAATTATAATATGATTATATTTATTATTTTTTATATATAAAGATATATTAATATTTTTATATAAATCACAATTATAATATCACAATTTTACCAATATATTTAAAAATTTTCGATTATCATATATCACCACATCTTACCAAATCTCCCCACATCACAATTTTAAAAATCTCAACCAAACAAACCCTTTATATTTCCAATTTCAAATAAATTTTATCCTCATTCTCATTGTCTTCTCACCTTATTTTATTTTTCTTTGGGTTGGATCTTTGATTTGGACACACAAACCAATTAAATCTCCCATCGACCCCAAATCGATAGTTATTTACCTTTAACCTTCTTCAAGTTCAAACTGATGTTTTGTTGCAGTCAACACTTCGCATATCCATTATTTTATATGGATTTGCTCTTCTTCCGGTTAATCTTTTACAATGAAATGATCTCCTTGAATATTTTAAATTGGGGCAAATTTTGTATTTATAGTTTTATAATTTATTTTGATTCCAAAGTTTTATGTTAAGTTTTTTTAACATAAATCCCTATATTTTAGTTGTATATCATAATTAGTCTCCAAAGTTCTCAATTTTTAAAATTGAGATCATTTATCAAAATAAAATTTTGAGAATTGTTTTTGTCATGTTGATGATCTCATTTGTCAAATGTTGCAAATTTGAAAAATCAAATTTGCCAAAACCTTAAATTTTGAGAACTAAATATGTCATTACAATGTATATTGATGAGAACTTTGGAACCCGGTATCCCAAACCGGTCAAGGCCCGAGCCATTCTAGGCTGGCCCAAATGATGGAAGCCGAACCTAAAGGCCCCAGAACCGAAGGTTAGCACTGCATGTCATGCATCACTTCGGGGACCGATCCGTTGGATGGGTTCAGACGGTTACAGCCCACGTGTCTTGCACTTCGTGCTTGGTCATGCTTTCCACGCTTCGGGCCCAATCACGCAGTCTGCACTTCGGGCTCATTCACTTTTTCCGCCATGGGAAAACGACCTTGTCAAAGGTAGTTACAGGGCGTGATCTCCACACGTTCTCTTCTCTATAAATGCATGGCTCGATGGCAAACTAAGACAGGACCTTTTGGAGGCGCGAATCAGCATATACTCTGCTAGTTTTCTCCCTTGCGTTTTCTTATTTTGCATTAGTCATCTTCATAAGCCCTCATTATTTGTAACATGAACTATTTCATTAATATATCGACTAAGAACGTTTTCAGCTCTTAGTCAGGTGGTTTTTCCCCTTTCCAGGGGTTTTTCCACTCTAAATTCGCTATGTCATTTGCCTATTTCATTTCATAATAGTTTCCATCATTTCAAATAAATCAAAATCGAGTTCGTTTTATTATGAACCAGACGACTGTTAATACCTCTTGTCTTTTGACCACAATATAGATCAAATTTACCAAAAAATATAAAAATTTGAAAATTAAAACATTATTTTCTCATTTTAAATTAAGGGCGAGGTTTATTGATGACCCACAACTTACATGTTGTATAAAGGTGATGCCCCGAAGTTTCAAAATTATAGATTAGACACACTATTCGAGAAAATATATGCAGACATAACTCTCCATCTTTAATGAAATGCAAGAAAAATACCCAAATTTTTCAATGTCATTTATGATTGACCTCTATAACGGCACAATTAAAGATTGCGTATGACACTCCAATTTATAAAATGACAATATTTTGGCACATAATCTTTCAATTTGTTACTATTTATCTCCTAAAGTTTCCAACACGTTGCATATATTTCCCTCGAATTAAGTTCATTATGCAAATTTGACACATGAAGTTTGAGAAGACATATTATTGTGACCCTCAAAGTTCGCAAGTTATGCATTTCAGGTATCAAATGTGTTTTCCGTATATTTCTTCAATCACATATGTCATTTGATCATATTCAATTGAAAACTAATTGCCCAACAAATGCAAAAATATATTGATGTATTCCATAATGTTAATGTATTTAAAAATTATTATATTAGTAACTTGTGTTGCTGTTGCTAATGTATTCCAACAACGTGTTACTAACAGTTAATGGGCTGACGTGATATTGGGCCATACTTATACACTAATGGAATGCTTTGTATCGGACCATGATTAATACTATCTGTTTAAGTGGGCCGTTAGTTCAATTGCTGATTTGGGCCTTGCAGTAACTGCTCATTTGCTGGGTTGTGAGACTGTTAGCCTATGGTATAAATAAATTGCGTCGCTTGCAATTCAGGCAGCAATTTTCATTTTGTGCACTTTTCATGCTTTGAGTTTTCTCTTGTTTCTTTATGCTTTGAGTTCTGTCTAGTTTCTTTTCGCATTGCTTTGTTCTTACTTTAGATAAAAACGTTTGCAAAAGGCTTGCCATCTGATCTTTACAATACGTTTGATGTTGTTATTCTTGAAATTGTGAAAGAGGCTTCATGCCTAAGTTTCTTTTTAAAATGTTCATTTAAGCGTCTGTGACGATACTGTTCCCTATTCTTGTTACGGTGAATATTTTATGGCGTTCCTATGTGACGTATGTTGCTTAATTGTTGGTTTATGCTTTGTTTTGTACTGTGTTGTTAGATATGTGGTTGTTTAACGCTCTTTGCCCATTTTTGTCACTCACTTGTTAGTACTACTTATCGGGAAGAGCGAACCACATTTTATAGCGTTGTTTCTTGACTATGTGACCGCTCTATACTCACTTGTTTGAGTATTGATTATTGTGGGTTAAGAGTGTAAGTTTAAAACGCAGCCTGGTTTCAGAATTTAAGAATTTTGAACTTCTGGTTCGAGATCTTGCTACTGTGATTTCGGATCTACAATATTTTGCGTAGATCTAAGACTACTTCGAATCTTGATACCACGGCTTATTTTTCTTACGGTTCAATCTAAGCACTACGGGTAGACTTGCTTCACTTCCATATTTTATCTACTGATTGTTTGCCGAAGTGTGCAGGGAACAATTTCGGTAAGATTTGTGGTTTTGTTGAACACAAACCAGTAAATTTGATAGGTGGATCTATCTAGCGAACTTAGGGAGAAAACTGAGCATTTCTAACCCTACTTTTACGTTACTAAACTACGTTATTAGTTGTGTGTGAAACTTCTTTGTGTTAGAACGTTTCTGGTTTGGTAATTAGTAATAATATCGCAGGGTATAATAGTAGATTGCCGAGATGATCGATTCTAAGATAAGAATCGGGATCGAATACCACTCTAAAATCATTGTGTTCTTTATCGCTTTCAGAATACTAGAACTAATAGGGTTAAAAATATAACAACTTGTTGTTTGATAAGTAGGTTTCACACATATATCGCTAAGTTATTGTCTATTTACAAAGTTCTATGAATCGGAAGATGTATTATATCATGTCTATTTACGTACATTTCTTCAATCGCGTATGATATTTGGTAACATATCATTTATAAATCTGAAAAAGAAGGCAATTCCTATCGATTAAATTCTCATTCATCACAAAAAAACATAAGATTTCAAAAATGGTTACGGTACAAGATATCGTGATCATTGATGTAATGCATGATGTTACATGTACATATTCGTTAAATTGATGTAATGCATGATGTTACATGTATCAATCCACTTTTGTCTTGATTTTATATATACTAGTAAAATTGAATTAAGGTCATGTTGTATACAACAAAAACAATAATACAATAACGTTGAATTATGAATATTCAAACTGCCAAAGATCACGATAAAATGCATTGTCAACCCGTACAACCCTAAATATCAAAAGTAACGTACAACAACAAATACATAATTTTAGCGCTTTCTCACTATTCCAATCGTAGCAGCGAAGTTCTCGACATCTTTTATGGAAAACAATGACGCAATCATCTGCAACATGTGAGTAATTAAATGGTCACATACACATCAAAATAACAATATGAACACATAGTTGACTTATGCAATATCCATATAATGCTATATCGAGAGACATTGGTACTTGTTGCAAAAAAATACTATGAAATACAATACATAAATGTCACTCACTTTTATCATTTTGAGTTGAAACCTACAAGACACATAGAAATGAAGTAATGGTTGTAATTCGTGTATTTAATAAGTAACTTAAGTCGGACTACATTATCGGAATACTCGCTACATCATTATTTGTAGTCAAAGCATCAAACTAGCTAAGTACTCCAAAAGCTACTTATGTAAATAGAATAAAGAAGTTTCTAATTTCCCAACAAATGAACATTTGAAGTCATCCATTCAAAAGCACAACAATATAGTATACACACCCAATGATAGAATTAGTACAACTAATTCGTAATAAATACCTCGAGCCATACAACAACATAATAAAAACACGAACTCACAATACAAAATTTGTATAACACATAATTTTATAAATGATATAACTTATTAGAAATTAGTACAATAAGTTATATAACAAATTATCACGTAAGTAGTGTTGTTTAACTTGCGTATATGTGGATCGAGCATGAGTTGGTGTGTCCTTCTTAAGGAGTCAATAATTATCATCCATCTTTGTTGACAATCTCATATGTGTCACAAAACTAATAACGACCAATGGAATATACATATTTTGTAACGCATTACACATCATACAACATTTGACCATCAACTTGTACGTACACGTTTATATGAATGCGTATCCGGTGCATATTGGAACAAAGAGATACTCTTTGTCGTAATCAACATGTTTTACCAACCTATAAATTTTTCATAGAACTCTTTAGATTTGAGGCAACAATCTAGTATCTCCAATGTTTTCATACCGGTATTTTTTTCGGTACCAGTCTGGACAGGTATGACCAGTACGGGCGGTATACCGGATGGTACGAAATTTTATTTTTTTATATATATATTAAAAAAATTTAAAATTAATATTTAATTATTTTTTAGGGTAGGACTTGAAAAATCTAAAATCCGACCCTAAAACAGGGTACCGGGCGGTACCGAAAAAATTACCGGTATGGTCCGGTCTTTGGCGTACAGGGCGGTATGAAAACATTGAGTATCTCGGGTAAAATCCAATGACATTGTTGTCGTTGTTCTGGTAGGAGACAACATATAGCTCTTTTGTAGAAATAATCTTTTAACATGTGAGAAATTATCGTAAAATAAAAACAATATATTGTGTTACATTCGGATTGTTTAGAACTCCCCAATGTCGAGTTGTCCGTACTGCCAATGTCCATTGTTGTTTTCATTGGCATCTTTGAACTTGACAACGAGAGGGGTTGGATGTTCTGGTGATAATTCACATTGTTGATCTTAATGGTGTCCACCGAAATAAAATCATGAGCACTATTTGATTGGAAGGAAAAATTAGTGTTCTTTGGTTTTCGAATCCGCCGAGCCTTTCACGATGGAGCTTTTGGAATACTTCTCGGCTGTAAAATAAATAAATTTTTAATGTTTAAATGTGTACGTTTAAGGTGCAATATTTTTCAAATTGTAAACAACAAACCGTGTATATGTCTCTTCATTTGATTTGCTTCATTTAACGGAGTGTATGGCATAGTGCCACTCTCTTATCTCGTTGACATCCTCTGTTGGTTTTGTTCCTTCGTTTTACATGTCATATGCAGAATACATATTCAAAAACAATGTTTTATTTAATGATAATAATATAGACCTTAACATTTTTTGACTCGGGAAGGGGTACGTCAACATTTGAATCTTCAACATGCCATGATGAAGATTAAGTGTGAAGAATAAAGCATAGAACGTTATATTGTGGTATATGTTATTTCATACAATAGATGGCCCTGCCCCGACAAATGATTTCTCGTCTTTCTTGGACTTTGTTTTTTTTTGAAATCTTGCTCATCCTAACAATCCACAACAAGTAATGCAAAGTAATATAGGTCATAAAAAATATTACTCGATGTGGTACCCTTCGTCAGGTTTTGGAGATCCTCTCTTACAACCTTTCTTGTTGTGGCCAAATTCACCACACTTCCCACCTATGCGATACCGACTCTTCAATTTTTCACATTTTCTTGTGTCGAGTCGAATCGGGCTCTCCGACTCGCTCCTACTATTGACACTAGTACAAAACGACGTCGTTTTGATTTTTTTATTCATCGGAAACATATCTTATGTGCTTTCACGACTTTTTAATGTTATCGATTTACTTGTGAATTTTTCGTGCAAACGATGATAGACCAAAAAGTGGTTGTTTTTGCGAAGATAATAGAATCGACGAATGATATTCATTTTTTATAAGTTAAATCTTCTTATATATTGAATTGATAAATATTTATAGTTTTAAACTTGACTTTATGCAACTTTCTACAAATTCTAATAATTACTTTTTTAATTTTGCTTTTATTTAATAATTTGAGCCGAGTCGAAAATCTGACTCTTATACTCTTGCCGAGTCGTGTCGTGTCGAGTTGCACCGAGTCGATGCCGCACAGCTTACCACATGTAATTATTCGTTTTGTATTCAAAAGATTATTTTTGAAACGTCTAGACAGATCATACATAGACTTCTTCATCTTAAGTAATTGTCTTCCACGTTTGACTTTCCTAAAAATTGGAGGTTGTTCTTGGCTAAGCGACCAATGAATATGACCTGGAATACCCTCGAGCGGCAAAGAGTAGGTTGCAACAAAATTTGAAACTCGAAAGTAAGGGCTTATGTAATTGTCTACATGGTGCTTTTTTTGGATAACTGCTATCGCATGTTTGCACGGTATATCTAACCATAAATAATAGGAATGAATATTGTGTGATCCATTCAAATAAAAGCTAGAAAAACACTGACCAGTCAACTGCCATACGTTGCATGAACAACTATGTGTTACCAGATTGCAACAATGTCTATCTATCATCTTGTCCTAACCTAGACCATCTGTATGGATCCGCTTTTATCAAGACTCTTGATGCACCTTAACAAAAAGTCTCTGAAGGGTTGTTAAAATTTTGGGAAATATAAAAGATAACATCGAAGATGCAATCTCGGCTCTACGACACCTAAGATAAAAAATCATCGCTGCATATCCTGAAACAATTCAATAACGTGCCGACGACGTGGTTTTAAAATCATTTTGTTGAAACTTTCTACCGTGTTGTTCAACAAAATGCAACTCTTGGATGTGTAGTCAAAAAATATATGAGACCAATGCTTCGAATGGATGGATGACATCTCCTTCCATGCTTGTTCATTGATTCCCCGTAGTTTATCAATATGCTTGTCGAAGTCCACCCTTGTTGTTGACTTTGCATATGCCCATACAA